>OZ020496.1:23979178-24051678 GCA_963971365.1 Lasioglossum villosulum | reverse complement strand
CAATGTCAATGTCAATGTCAATGTCAATGTCAATGTCAATTTCAATGTCAATGTCAATGTCAATGTCAATGTCAATGTCAATGTCAATGTCAATGTCAATGTCAATGTCAATGTCAAGGTCAATGTCAATGTCAATGTCAATGTCAATGTCAATGTCAATGTCAATGTCAATGTCAATGTCAATGTCAATGTCAATGTCAATGTCAATGTCAATGTCAATGTCAATGTCAATGTCAATGTCAATGTCAATGTCAATGTCAATGTCAATGTCAAGGTCAATGTCAATGTCAATGTCAATGTCAATGTCAATGTCAATGTCAATGTCAATGTCAATGTCAATGTCAATGTCAATGTCAATGTCAATGTCAATGCGATTGTCAATGTCAATGTCAATGTCAATGTCAATGTCAATGTCAATGTCAATGTGAATGTCGATGTGAATGTCAATGTCAATGTCAATGTCAATGTGAATGTCGATGTGAATGTCAATGTGAATGTCGATGTGAATGTCAATGTCAATGTCAATGTGAATGTCAATGTGAATGACATGTCAATGTCAGTGTCAGTGTCAGTGAAAGTGTCATTGTCATTGTCAGTGTCAGTATCAGTGAAAGTGTCATTGTCAGTGTCAGTATCAGTGAAAGTGTCATTGTCATTGTCAGTGTCAGTGTCAGTGTCAGTGTCAGTGTCAGTGTCAGTGTCAGTGTCAGTGTCAGTGTCAGTGTCAGTGTCAGTGTCAGTGTCAGTGTCAGTGTCAGTGTCAGTGTCAGTGTCAGTGTCAATGTGAATGTGAATGTGAATGTCAATGTCAATGTCAATGTCAATGTCAATGTGAATGTCAATGTGAATGTCAATGTGAATGTCAATGTGAATGTCAATGTCAATGTCAATGTGAATGTCAATGTCAATGTCAATGTCAATGTGAATGTGAATGTGAATGTGAATGTGAATGTGAATGTGAATGTGAATGTGAATGTGAATGTGAATGTGAATGTGAATGTGAATGTGAATGTGAATGTGAATGTGAATGTGAATGTGAATGTGAATGTGAATGTGAATGTGAATGTGAATGTGAATGTGAATGTGAATGTGAATGTGAATGTGAATGTGAATGTGAATGTGAATGTGAATGTGAATGTGAATGTGAATGTGAATGTGAATGTGAATGTGAATGTGAATGTGAATGTGAATGTGAATGTGAATGTGAATGTGAATGTGAATGTGAATGTGAATGTGAATGTGAATGTGAATGTGAATGTGAATGTGAATGTGAATGTGAATGTGAATGTCAATGTCAATGTCAATGTCAATGTCAATGTGAATGTGAATGTGAATGTGAATGTGGATGTCGATGTCGATGTCGATGTCGATGTCGATGTCGATGTCGATGTCGATGTCGATGTCGATGTCGATGTCGATGTCGATGTCGATGTCGATGTCGATGTCGATGTCGATGTCGATGTCGATGTCGATGTCCATGTCAATGTCAATGTCAATGTCAATGTCAATGTCAATGTCAATGTCAATGCGATTGCCAATGTCAATGTCAATGCCAATGTCAATGTGAATGTCAATGTCAATGTCAATGTCAATGTCAATGTGAATGTCAATGTGAATGTCAATGTGAATGTCAATGTCAATGTCAATGTCAATGTGAATGTCAATGTGAATGTCAATGTGAATGTCAATGTCAATGTCAATGTCAATGTCAATGTCAATGTCAATGTCAATGCGATTGTCAATGTCAATGTCAATGTCAATGTCAATGTCAATGTCAATGTCAATGTGAATGTCGATGTGAATGTCAATGTCAATGTCAATGTGAATGTCGATGTGAATGTCAATGTGAATGTCGATGTGAATGTCAATGTCAATGTCAATGTGAATGTCAATGTGAATGACATGTCAATGTCAGTGTCAGTGTCAGTGAAAGTGTCATTGTCATTGTCAGTGTCAGTATCAGTGAAAGTGTCATTGTCAGTGTCAGTATCAGTGAAAGTGTCATTGTCATTGTCAGTGTCAGTGTCAGTGTCAGTGTCAGTGTCAGTGTCAGTGTCAGTGTCAGTGTCAGTGTCAGTGTCAGTGTCAGTGTCAGTGTCAGTGTCAGTGTCAGTGTCAGTGTCAGTGTCAATGTCAATGTCAATGTCAATGTCAATGTCAATGTCAATGTCAATGTCAATGTCAATGTCAATGTCAATGTCAATGTCAATGTCAATGTCAATGTCAATGTCAATGTCAATGTCAATGTCAATGTCAATGTCAATGTCAATGTCAATGTCAATGTCAATGTCAATGTCAAGGTCAATGTCAATGTCAATGTCAATGTCAATGTCAATGTCAATGTCAATGTCAATGTCAATGTCAATGTCAATTTCAATGTCAATGTCAATGTCAATGTCAATGTCAATGTCAATGTCAATGTCAATGTCAATGTCAATGTCAATGTCAAGGTCAATGTCAATGTCAATGTCAATGTCAATGTCAATGTCAATGTCAATGTCAATGTCAATGTCAATGTCAATGTCAATGTCAATGTCAATGTCAATGTCAATGTCAATGTCAATGTCAATGTCAATGTCAATGTCAATGTCAATGTCAATGTCAAGGTCAATGTCAATGTCAATGTCAATGTCAATGTCAATGTCAATGTCAATGTCAATGTCAATGTCAATGTCAATGTCAATGTCAATGTCAATGTCAATGCGATTGTCAATGTCAATGTCAATGTCAATGTCAATGTCAATGTCAATGTCAATGTGAATGTCGATGTGAATGTCAATGTCAATGTCAATGTCAATGTGAATGTCGATGTGAATGTCAATGTGAATGTCGATGTGAATGTCAATGTCAATGTCAATGTGAATGTCAATGTGAATGACATGTCAATGTCAGTGTCAGTGTCAGTGAAAGTGTCATTGTCATTGTCAGTGTCAGTATCAGTGAAAGTGTCATTGTCAGTGTCAGTATCAGTGAAAGTGTCATTGTCATTGTCAGTGTCAGTGTCAGTGTCAGTGTCAGTGTCAGTGTCAGTGTCAGTGTCAGTGTCAGTGTCAGTGTCAGTGTCAGTGTCAGTGTCAGTGTCAGTGTCAGTGTCAGTGTCAGTGTCAGTGTCAATGTGAATGTGAATGTGAATGTCAATGTCAATGTCAATGTCAATGTCAATGTGAATGTCAATGTGAATGTCAATGTGAATGTCAATGTGAATGTCAATGTCAATGTCAATGTGAATGTCAATGTCAATGTGAATGTGAATGTGAATGTGAATGTGAATGTGAATGTGAATGTGAATGTGAATGTGAATGTGAATGTGAATGTGAATGTGAATGTGAATGTGAATGTGAATGTGAATGTGAATGTGAATGTGAATGTGAATGTGAATGTGAATGTGAATGTGAATGTGAATGTGAATGTGAATGTGAATGTGAATGTGAATGTGAATGTGAATGTGAATGTGAATGTGAATGTGAATGTGAATGTGAATGTGAATGTGAATGTGAATGTGAATGTGAATGTGAATGTGAATGTGAATGTGAATGTGAATGTGAATGTGAATGTGAATGTGAATGTGAATGTGAATGTGAATGTGAATGTGAATGTGAATGTGAATGTGAATGTGAATGTGAATGTGAATGTGAATGTGAATGTGAATGTGAATGTGAATGTGAATGTGGATGTCGATGTCGATGTCGATGTCGATGTCGATGTCGATGTCGATGTCGATGTCGATGTCGATGTCGATGTCGATGTCGATGTCGATGTCGATGTCCATGTCAATGTCGATGTGAAAGTCAATATGAATGTGACTGTGAATGTGAACGTGAATGTGTATGTCAATGTCAATGTCAATGTCAATGTCAATGTCAATGTCAATGTCAATGTCAATGTCAATGTCAATGTCAATGTCAATGTCAATGTCAATGTCAATGTCAATGTCAATGTCAATGTCAATGTCAATGTCAATGTCAATGTCAATGTCAATGTCAATGTCAATGTCAATGTCAATGTCAATGTCAATGTCAATGTCAATGTCAATGTCAATGTCAAGGTCAATGTCAATGTCAATGTCAATGTCAATGTCAATGTCAATGTCAATGTCAATGTCAATGTCAATGTCAATTTCAATGTCAATGTCAATGTCAATGTCAATGTCAATGTCAATGTCAATGTCAATGTCAATGTCAATGTCAATGTCAAGGTCAATGTCAATGTCAATGTCAATGTCAATGTCAATGTCAATGTCAATGTCAATGTCAATGTCAATGTCAATGTCAATGTCAATGTCAATGTCAATGTCAATGTCAATGTCAATGTCAATGTCAATGTCAATGTCAATGTCAAGGTCAATGTCAATGTCAATGTCAATGTCAATGTCAATGTCAATGTCAATGTCAATGTCAATGTCAATGTCAATGTCAATGTCAATGTCAATGTGAATGTCAATGTGAATGTCAATGTGAATGTCAATGTGAATGTCAATGTCAATGTCAATGTCAATGTGAATGTCAATGTGAATGTCAATGTCAATGTCAATGTCAATGTCAATGTCAATGTCCATGTCAATGTCAATGTCAATGTCAATGTCAATGCGATTGTCAATGTCAATGTCAATGTCAATGTCAATGTCAATGTCAATGTCAATGTCAATGTGAATGTCGATGTGAATGTCAATGTCAATGTCAATGTCAATGTGAATGTCGATGTGAATGTCAATGTGAATGTCGATGTGAATGTCAATGTCAATGTCAATGTGAATGTCAATGTGAATGACATGTCAATGTCAGTGTCAGTGTCAGTGAAAGTGTCATTGTCATTGTCAGTGTCAGTATCAGTGAAAGTGTCATTGTCAGTGTCAGTATCAGTGAAAGTGTCATTGTCATTGTCAGTGTCAGTGTCAGTGTCAGTGTCAGTGTCAGTGTCAGTGTCAGTGTCAGTGTCAGTGTCAGTGTCAGTGTCAGTGTCAGTGTCAGTGTCAGTGTCAGTGTCAGTGTCAGTGTCAGTGTCAATGTGAATGTGAATGTGAATGTGAATGTCAATGTCAATGTCAATGTGAATGTCAATGTGAATGTCAATGTCAATGTCAATGTGAATGTCAATGTCAATGTCAATGTCAATGTCAATGTCAATGTGAATGCGAATGTGAATGTGAATGTGAATGTCGATGTCGATGTCGATGTCGATGTCGATGTCGATGTCGATGTCGATGTCGATGTCGATGTCGATGTCGATGTCGATGTCGATGTCGATGTCGATGTCCATGTCAATGTCAATGTCAATGTCAATGTCAATGTCAATGTCAATGTCAATGCGATTGCCAATGTCAATGTCAATGCCAATGTCAATGTGAATGTCAATGTCAATGTCAATGTCAATGTGAATGTCAATGTGAATGTCAATGTGAATGTCAATGTCAATGTCAATGTCAATGTCAATGTGAATGTCAATGTGAATGTCAATGTGAATGTCAATGTGAATGTCAATGTCAATGTCAATGTCAATGTCAATGTCAATGTCAATGTCAATGCGATTGTCAATGTCAATGTCAATGTCAATGTCAATGTCAATGTCAATGTCAATGTGAATGTCGATGTGAATGTCAATGTCAATGTCAATGTCAATGTGAATGTCGATGTGAATGTCAATGTGAATGTCGATGTGAATGTCAATGTCAATGTCAATGTGAATGTCAATGTGAATGACATGTCAATGTCAGTGTCAGTGTCAGTGAAAGTGTCATTGTCATTGTCAGTGTCAGTATCAGTGAAAGTGTCATTGTCAGTGTCAGTATCAGTGAAAGTGTCATTGTCATTGTCAGTGTCAGTGTCAGTGTCAGTGTCAGTGTCAGTGTCAGTGTCAGTGTCAGTGTCAGTGTCAGTGTCAGTGTCAGTGTCAGTGTCAGTGTCAGTGTCAGTGTCAGTGTCAGTGTCAGTGTCAGTGTCAATGTGAATGTGAATGTGAATGTCAATGTCAATGTCAATGTCAATGTCAATGTGAATGTCAATGTGAATGTCAATGTGAATGTCAATGTGAATGTCAATGTGAATGTCAATGTCAATGTCAATGTGAATGTCAATGTCAATGTCAATGTCAATGTGAATGTGAATGTGAATGTGAATGTGAATGTGAATGTGAATGTGAATGTGAATGTGAATGTGAATGTGAATGTGAATGTGAATGTGAATGTGAATGTGAATGTGAATGTGAATGTGAATGTGAATGTGAATGTGAATGTGAATGTGAATGTGAATGTGAATGTGAATGTGAATGTGAATGTGAATGTGAATGTGAATGTGAATGTGAATGTGAATGTGAATGTGAATGTGAATGTGAATGTGAATGTGAATGTGAATGTGAATGTGAATGTGAATGTGAATGTGAATGTGAATGTGAATGTGAATGTGAATGTGAATGTGAATGTGAATGTGAATGTGAATGTGAATGTGAATGTGAATGTGAATGTGAATGTGAATGTGAATGTGAATGTGAATGTGAATGTGAATGTGAATGTGAATGTGAATGTGAATGTGAATGTGAATGTGAATGTGAATGTGAATGTGAATGTGAATGTGAATGTGAATGTGAATGTGGATGTCGATGTCGATGTCGATGTCGATGTCGATGTCGATGTCGATGTCGATGTCGATGTCGATGTCGATGTCGATGTCGATGTCGATGTCGATGTCGATGTCGATGTCGATGTCGATGTCGATGTCGATGTCGATGTCGATGTCGATGTCGATGTCGATGTCGATGTCCATGTCAATGTCGATGTGAAAGTCAATATGAATGTGACTGTGAATGTGAACGTGAATGTGTATGTCAATGTCAATGTCAATGTCAATGTCAATGTCAATGTCAATGTCAATGTCAATGTCAATGTCAATGTCAATGTCAATGTCAATGTCAATGTCAATGTCAATGTCAATGTCAATGTCAATGTCAATGTCAATGTCAATGTCAATGTCAAGGTCAATGTCAATGTCAATGTCAATGTCAATGTCAATGTCAATGTCAATGTCAATGTCAATGTCAATGTCAATGTCAATGTCAATGTCAATGTCAATGTCAATGTCAATGTCAATGTCAATGTCAATGTCAATGTCAATGTCAAGGTCAATGTCAATGTCAATGTCAATGTCAATGTCAATGTCAATGTCAATGTCAATGTCAATGTCAATGTCAATGTCAATGTCAATGTCAATGTCAATGTCAATGTGAATGTCAATGTGAATGTCAATGTGAATGTCAATGTCAATGTCAATGTCAATGTGAATGTCAATGTGAATGTCAATGTCAATATCAATGTCAATGTCAATGTCAATGTCCATGTCAATGTCAATGTCAATGTCAATGTCAATGCGATTGTCAATGTCAATGTCAATGTCAATGTCAATGTCAATGTCAATGTCAATGTCAATGTGAATGTCGATGTGAATGTCAATGTCAATGTCAATGTCAATGTGAATGTCGATGTGAATGTCAATGTGAATGTCGATGTGAATGTCAATGTCAATGTCAATGTGAATGTCAATGTGAATGACATGTCAATGTCAGTGTCAGTGTCAGTGAAAGTGTCATTGTCATTGTCAGTGTCAGTATCAGTGAAAGTGTCATTGTCAGTGTCAGTATCAGTGAAAGTGTCATTGTCATTGTCACTGTCAGTGTCAGTGTCAGTGTCAGTGTCAGTGTCAGTGTCAGTGTCAGTGTCAGTGTCAGTGTCAGTGTCAGTGTCAGTGTCAGTGTCAATGTGAATGTGAATGTGAATGTGAATGTGAATGTGAATGTCAATGTCAATGTGAATGTCAATGTGAATGTCAATGTGAATGTCAATGTGAATGTCAATGTCAATGTCAATGTGAATGTCAATGTCAATGTCAATGTCAATGTCAATGTGAATGCGAATGTGAATGTGAATGTGAATGTCGATGTCGATGTCGATGTCGATGTCGATGTCGATGTCGATGTCGATGTCGATGTCGATGTCGATGTCGATGTCGATGTCGATGTCGATGTCGATGTCCATGTCAATGTCAATGTCAATGTCAATGTCAATGTCAATGTCAATGTCAATGCGATTGCCAATGTCAATGTCAATGCCAATGTCAATGTGAATGTCAATGTCAATGTCAATGTCAATGTGAATGTCAATGTGAATGTCAATGTGAATGTCAATGTCAATGTCAATGTCAATGTGAATGTCAATGTGAATGTCAATGTGAATGTCAATGTGAATGTCAATGTCAATGTCAATGTCAATGTCAATGTCAATGTCAATGTCAATGCGATTGTCAATGTCAATGTCAATGTCAATGTCAATGTCAATGTCAATGTCAATGTGAATGTCGATGTGAATGTCAATGTCAATGTCAATGTCAATGTGAATGTCGATGTGAATGTCAATGTGAATGTCGATGTGAATGTCAATGTCAATGTCAATGTGAATGTCAATGTGAATGACATGTCAATGTCAGTGTCAGTGTCAGTGAAAGTGTCATTGTCATTGTCAGTGTCAGTATCAGTGAAAGTGTCATTGTCAGTGTCAGTATCAGTGAAAGTGTCATTGTCATTGTCAGTGTCAGTGTCAGTGTCAGTGTCAGTGTCAGTGTCAGTGTCAGTGTCAGTGTCAGTGTCAGTGTCAGTGTCAGTGTCAGTGTCAGTGTCAGTGTCAGTGTCAGTGTCAGTGTCAGTGTCAGTGTCAGTGTCAATGTGAATGTGAATGTGAATGTCAATGTCAATGTCAATGTCAATGTCAATGTGAATGTCAATGTGAATGTCAATGTGAATGTCAATGTGAATGTCAATGTCAATGTCAATGTGAATGTCAATGTCAATGTCAATGTCAATGTCAATGTGAATGTGAATGTGAATGTGAATGTGAATGTGAATGTGAATGTGAATGTGAATGTGAATGTGAATGTGAATGTGAATGTGAATGTGAATGTGAATGTGAATGTGAATGTGAATGTGAATGTGAATGTGAATGTGAATGTGAATGTGAATGTGAATGTGAATGTGAATGTGAATGTGAATGTGAATGTGAATGTGAATGTGAATGTGAATGTGAATGTGAATGTGAATGTGAATGTGAATGTGAATGTGAATGTGAATGTGAATGTGAATGTGAATGTGAATGTGAATGTGAATGTGAATGTGAATGTGAATGTGAATGTGAATGTGAATGTGAATGTGAATGTGAATGTGAATGTGAATGTGAATGTGAATGTGAATGTGAATGTGAATGACATGTCAATGTCAGTGTCAGTGTCAGTGAAAGTGTCATTGTCATTGTCAGTGTCAGTATCAGTGAAAGTGTCATTGTCAGTGTCAGTATCAGTGAAAGTGTCATTGTCATTGTCACTGTCAGTGTCAGTGTCAGTGTCAGTGTCAGTGTCAGTGTCAGTGTCAGTGTCAGTGTCAGTGTCAGTGTCAGTGTCAGTGTCAGTGTCAATGTGAATGTGAATGTGAATGTGAATGTGAATGTGAATGTCAATGTCAATGTGAATGTCAATGTGAATGTCAATGTGAATGTCAATGTGAATGTCAATGTCAATGTCAATGTGAATGTCAATGTCAATGTCAATGTCAATGTCAATGTGAATGCGAATGTGAATGTGAATGTGAATGTCGATGTCGATGTCGATGTCGATGTCGATGTCGATGTCGATGTCGATGTCGATGTCGATGTCGATGTCGATGTCGATGTCGATGTCGATGTCGATGTCCATGTCAATGTCAATGTCAATGTCAATGTCAATGTCAATGTCAATGTCAATGCGATTGCCAATGTCAATGTCAATGCCAATGTCAATGTGAATGTCAATGTCAATGTCAATGTCAATGTGAATGTCAATGTGAATGTCAATGTGAATGTCAATGTCAATGTCAATGTCAATGTGAATGTCAATGTGAATGTCAATGTGAATGTCAATGTGAATGTCAATGTCAATGTCAATGTCAATGTCAATGTCAATGTCAATGTCAATGCGATTGTCAATGTCAATGTCAATGTCAATGTCAATGTCAATGTCAATGTCAATGTGAATGTCGATGTGAATGTCAATGTCAATGTCAATGTCAATGTGAATGTCGATGTGAATGTCAATGTGAATGTCGATGTGAATGTCAATGTCAATGTCAATGTGAATGTCAATGTGAATGACATGTCAATGTCAGTGTCAGTGTCAGTGAAAGTGTCATTGTCATTGTCAGTGTCAGTATCAGTGAAAGTGTCATTGTCAGTGTCAGTATCAGTGAAAGTGTCATTGTCATTGTCAGTGTCAGTGTCAGTGTCAGTGTCAGTGTCAGTGTCAGTGTCAGTGTCAGTGTCAGTGTCAGTGTCAGTGTCAGTGTCAGTGTCAGTGTCAGTGTCAGTGTCAGTGTCAGTGTCAGTGTCAGTGTCAGTGTCAGTGTCAGTGTCAATGTGAATGTGAATGTGAATGTCAATGTCAATGTCAATGTCAATGTCAATGTGAATGTCAATGTGAATGTCAATGTGAATGTCAATGTGAATGTCAATGTCAATGTCAATGTGAATGTCAATGTCAATGTCAATGTCAATGTCAATGTCAATGTGAATGTGAATGTGAATGTGAATGTGAATGTGAATGTGAATGTGAATGTGAATGTGAATGTGAATGTGAATGTGAATGTGAATGTGAATGTGAATGTGAATGTGAATGTGAATGTGAATGTGAATGTGAATGTGAATGTGAATGTGAATGTGAATGTGAATGTGAATGTGAATGTGAATGTGAATGTGAATGTGAATGTGAATGTGAATGTGAATGTGAATGTGAATGTGAATGTGAATGTGAATGTGAATGTGAATGTGAATGTGAATGTGAATGTGAATGTGAATGTGAATGTGAATGTGAATGTGAATGTGAATGTGAATGTGAATGTGAATGTGAATGTGAATGTGAATGTGAATGTGAATGTGGATGTCGATGTCGATGTCGATGTCGATGTCGATGTCGATGTCGATGTCGATGTCGATGTCGATGTCGATGTCGATGTCGATGTCGATGTCGATGTCGATGTCGATGTCGATGTCGATGTCGATGTCGATGTCGATGTCCATGTCAATGTCGATGTGAAAGTCAATATGAATGTGACTGTGAATGTGAACGTGAATGTGTATGTCAATGTCAATGTCAATGTCAATGTCAATGTCAATGTCAATGTCAATGTCAATGTCAATGTCAATGTCAATGTCAATGTCAATGTCAATGTCAATGTCAATGTCAATGTCAATGTCAATGTCAATGTCAATGTCAATGTCAATGTCAATGTCAATGTCAATGTCAATGTCAATGTCAATGTCAATGTCAATGTCAATGTCAAGGTCAATGTCAATGTCAATGTCAATGTCAATGTCAATGTCAATGTCAATGTCAATGTCAATGTCAATGTGAATGTCAATGTCAATGTCAATGTGAATGTGAATGTCAATGTGAATGTCAATGTCAATGTCAATGTCAATGTGAATGTCAATGTGAATGTCAATGTCAATGTCAATGTCAATGTCAATGTCAATGTCCATGTCAATGTCAATGTCAATGTCAATGTCAATGCGATTGTCAATGTCAATGTCAATGTCAATGTCAATGTCAATGTCAATGTCAATGTGAATGTCGATGTGAATGTCAATGTCAATGTCAATGTCAATGTGAATGTCGATGTGAATGTCAATGTGAATGTCGATGTGAATGTCAATGTCAATGTCAATGTGAATGTCAATGTGAATGACATGTCAATGTCAGTGTCAGTGTCAGTGAAAGTGTCATTGTCATTGTCAGTGTCAGTATCAGTGAAAGTGTCATTGTCAGTGTCAGTATCAGTGAAAGTGTCATTGTCATTGTCACTGTCAGTGTCAGTGTCAGTGTCAGTGTCAGTGTCAGTGTCAGTGTCAGTGTCAGTGTCAGTGTCAGTGTCAGTGTCAGTGTCAGTGTCAGTGTCAGTGTCAATGTGAATGTGAATGTGAATGTGAATGTGAATGTGAATGTGAATGTCAATGTCAATGTGAATGTCAATGTGAATGTCAATGTGAATGTCAATGTGAATGTCAATGTCAATGTCAATGTGAATGTCAATGTCAATGTCAATGTGAATGTGAATGTGAATGTGAATGTCGATGTCGATGTCGATGTCGATGTCGATGTCGATGTCGATGTCGATGTCGATGTCGATGTCGATGTCGATGTCGATGTCGATGTCGATGTCGATGTCGATGTCGATGTCGATGTCGATGTCGATGTCGATGTCGATGTCGATGTCGATGTCGATGTCGATGTCGATGTCGATGTCGATGTCGATGTCCATGTCAATGTCAATGTCAATGTCAATGTCAATGTCAATGTCAATGTCAATGCGATTGCCAATGTCAATGTCAATGTCAATGTCAATGTGAATGTCGATGTGAATGTCAATGTCAATGTCAATGTCAATGTGAATGTCGATGTGAATGTCAATGTGAATGTCGATGTGAATGTCAATGTCAATGTCAATGTGAATGTCAATGTGAATGTCAATGTCAATGTCAATGTCAATGTCAATGTCAATGTCAATGTCAATGTCAATGTCAATGTCAATGTCAATGTCAATGTCAATGTCAAGGTCAATGTCAATGTCAATGTCAATGTCAATGTCAATGTCAATGTCAATGTCAATGTCAATGTCAATGTCAATGTCAATGTCAATGTCAATGTGAATGTCAATGTGAATGTCAATGTGAATGTCAATGTCAATGTCAATGTCAATGTGAATGTCAATGTGAATGTCAATGTCAATGTCAATGTCAATGTCAATGTCAATGTCCATGTCAATGTCAATGTCAATGTCAATGTCAATGCGATTGTCAATGTCAATGTCAATGTCAATGTCAATGTCAATGTCAATGTCAATGTCAATGTGAATGTCGATGTGAATGTCAATGTCAATGTCAATGTCAATGTGAATGTCGATGTGAATGTCAATGTGAATGTCGATGTGAATGTCAATGTCAATGTCAATGTGAATGTCAATGTGAATGACATGTCAATGTCAGTGTCAGTGTCAGTGAAAGTGTCATTGTCATTGTCAGTGTCAGTATCAGTGAAAGTGTCATTGTCAGTGTCAGTATCAGTGAAAGTGTCATTGTCATTGTCAGTGTCAGTGTCAGTGTCAGTGTCAGTGTCAGTGTCAGTGTCAGTGTCAGTGTCAGTGTCAGTGTCAGTGTCAGTGTCAGTGTCAGTGTCAGTGTCAGTGTCAGTGTCAGTGTCAGTGTCAGTGTCAGTGTCAATGTGAATGTGAATGTGAATGTCAATGTCAATGTCAATGTCAATGTCAATGTGAATGTCAATGTGAATGTCAATGTGAATGTCAATGTGAATGTCAATGTCAATGTCAATGTGAATGTCAATGTCAATGTCAATGTCAATGTCAATGTGAATGTGAATGTGAATGTGAATGTGAATGTGAATGTGAATGTGAATGTGAATGTGAATGTGAATGTGAATGTGAATGTGAATGTGAATGTGAATGTGAATGTGAATGTGAATGTGAATGTGAATGTGAATGTGAATGTGAATGTGAATGTGAATGTGAATGTGAATGTGAATGTGAATGTGAATGTGAATGTGAATGTGAATGTGAATGTGAATGTGAATGTGAATGTGAATGTGAATGTGAATGTGAATGTGAATGTGAATGTGAATGTGAATGTGAATGTGAATGTGAATGTGAATGTGAATGTGAATGTGAATGTGAATGTGAATGTGAATGTGAATGTGAATGTGAATGTGAATGTGAATGTGAATGTGAATGTGAATGTGAATGTGAATGTGAATGTGGATGTCGATGTCGATGTCGATGTCGATGTCGATGTCGATGTCGATGTCGATGTCGATGTCGATGTCGATGTCGATGTCGATGTCGATGTCGATGTCGATGTCGATGTCGATGTCGATGTCGATGTCCATGTCAATGTCGATGTGAAAGTCAATATGAATGTGACTGTGAATGTGAACGTGAATGTCAATGTCAATGTCAATGTCAATGTCAATGTCAATGTCAATGTCAATGTCAATGTCAATGTCAATGTCAATGTCAATGTCAATGTCAATGTCAATGTCAATGTCAATGTCAATGTCAATGTCAATGTCAATGTCAATGTCAATGTCAATGTCAATGTCAATGTCAATGTCAATGTCAATGTCAATGTCAATGTCAATGTCAATGTCAAGGTCAATGTCAATGTCAATGTCAATGTCAATGTCAATGTCAATGTCAATGTCAATGTCAATGTCAATGTCAATGTGAATGTCAATGTCAATGTCAATGTGAATGTGAATGTCAATGTGAATGTCAATGTCAATGTCAATGTCAATGTGAATGTCAATGTGAATGTCAATGTCAATGTCAATGTCAATGTCAATGTCAATGTCCATGTCAATGTCAATGTCAATGTCAATGTCAATGCGATTGTCAATGTCAATGTCAATGTCAATGTCAATGTCAATGTCAATGTCAATGTGAATGTCGATGTGAATGTCAATGTCAATGTCAATGTCAATGTCAATGTGAATGTCGATGTGAATGTCAATGTGAATGTCGATGTGAATGTCAATGTCAATGTCAATGTGAATGTCAATGTGAATGACATGTCAATGTCAGTGTCAGTGTCAGTGAAAGTGTCATTGTCATTGTCAGTGTCAGTATCAGTGAAAGTGTCATTTATAGTGTCAGTATCAGTGAAAGTGTCATTGTCATTGTCACTGTCAGTGTCAGTGTCAGTGTCAGTGTCAGTGTCAGTGTCAGTGTCAGTGTCAGTGTCAGTGTCAGTGTCAGTGTCAGTGTCAGTGTCAGTGTCAGTGTCAGTGTCAGTGTCAGTGTCAATGTGAATGTGAATGTGAATGTGAATGTGAATGTGAATGTGAATGTCAATGTCAATGTCAATGTGAATGTCAATGTGAATGTCAATGTGAATGTCAATGTGAATGTCAATGTCAATGTCAATGTGAATGTCAATGTCAATGTCAATGTGAATGTGAATGTGAATGTGAATGTCGATGTCGATGTCGATGTCGATGTCGATGTCGATGTCGATGTCGATGTCGATGTCGATGTCGATGTCGATGTCGATGTCGATGTCGATGTCGATGTCGATGTCGATGTCGATGTCGATGTCGATGTCGATGTCGATGTCGATGTCGATGTCGATGTCGATGTCGATGTCGATGTCGATGTCGATGTCGATGTCGATGTCGATGTCGATGTCGATGTCGATGTCGATGTCCATGTCAATGTCAATGTCAATGTCAATGTCAATGTCAATGTCAATGTCAATGCGATTGCCAATGTCAATGTCAATGTCAATGTCAATGTGAATGTCAATGTCAATGTCAATGTCAATGTGAATGTCAATGTGAATGTCAATGTGAATGTCAATGTGAATGTCAATGTCAATGTGAATGTCAATGTGAATGTCAATGTGAATGTCAATGTGAATGTCAATGTCAATGTCAATGTCAATGTCAATGTCAATGTCAATGTCAATGTCAATGTCAATGTCAATGTCAATGTCAATGTCAATGTCAATGTCAATGTCAATGCGATTGCCAATGTCAATGTCAATGTGAATGTGAATGTGAATGTGAATGTGAATGTGAATGTGAATGTGAATGTGAATGTGAATGTGAATGTGAATGTGAATGTGAATGTGAATGTGAATGTGAATGTGAATGTGAATGTGAATGTGAATGTGAATGTGAATGTGAATGTGAATGTGAATGTGAATGTGAATGTGAATGTGAATGTGAATGTGAATGTGAATGTGAATGTGAATGTGAATGTGAATGTGAATGTGAATGTGAATGTGAATGTGAATGTGAATGTGAATGTGAATGTGAATGTGAATGTGAATGTGAATGTGAATGTGAATGTGAATGTGAATGTGAATGTGAATGTGAATGTGAATGTGAATGTGAATGTGAATGTGAATGTGGATGTGGATGTCGATGTCGTTGTCGATGTCGATGTCGATGTCGATGTCGATGTCGATGTCGATGTCGATGTCGATGTCGATGTCGATGTCGATGTCGATGTCGATGTCGATGTCGATGTCGATGTCGATGTCGATGTCGATGTCGATGTCGATGTCGATGTCGATGTCCATGTCAATGTCGATGTGAAAGTCAATATGAATGTGACTGTGAATGTGAACGTGAATGTGTATGTCAATGTCAATGTCAATGTCAATGTCAATGTCAATGTCAATGTCAATGTCAATGTCAATGTCAATGTCAATGTCAATGTCAATGTCAATGTCAATGTCAATGTCAATGTCAATGTCAATGTCAATGTCAATGTCAATGTCAATGTCAATGTCAATGTCAATGTCAATGTCAATGTCAATGTCAATGTCAATGTCAATGTCAATGTCAAGGTCAATGTCAATGTCAATGTCAATGTCAATGTCAATGTCAATGTCAATGTCAATGTCAATGTCAATGTCAATGTCAATGTCAATGTGAATGTCAATGTGAATGTCAATGTGAATGTCAATGTGAATGTCAATGTCAATGTCAATGTCAATGTGAATGTCAATGTGAATGTCAATGTGAATGTCAATGTCAATGTCAATGTCAATGTCCATGTCAATGTCAATGTCAATGTCAATGTCAATGCGATTGTCAATGTCAATGTCAATGTCAATGTCAATGTCAATGTCAATGTCAATGTCAATGTGAATGTCGATGTGAATGTCAATGTCAATGTCAATGTCAATGTGAATGTCGATGTGAATGTCAATGTGAATGTCGATGTGAATGTCAATGTCAATGTCAATGTGAATGTCAATGTGAATGACATGTCAATGTCAGTGTCAGTGTCAGTGAAAGTGTCATTGTCATTGTCAGTGTCAGTATCAGTGAAAGTGTCATTGTCAGTGTCAGTATCAGTGAAAGTGTCATTGTCATTGTCACTGTCAGTGTCAGTGTCAGTGTCAGTGTCAGTGTCAGTGTCAGTGTCAGTGTCAGTGTCAGTGTCAGTGTCAGTGTCAGTGTCAGTGTCAGTGTCAGTGTCAGTGTCAATGTGAATGTGAATGTGAATGTGAATGTGAATGTGAATGTGAATGTCAATGTGAATGTCAATGTGAATGTCAATGTGAATGTCAATGTGAATGTCAATGTCAATGTCAATGTGAATGTCAATGTCAATGTCAATGTCAATGTCAATGTGAATGCGAATGTGAATGTGAATGTGAATGTCGATGTCGATGTCGATGTCGATGTCGATGTCGATGTCGATGTCGATGTCGATGTCGATGTCGATGTCGATGTCGATGTCGATGTCGATGTCGATGTCGATGTCGATGTTCATGTCAATGTCAATGTCAATGTCAATGTCAATGTCAATGTCAATGTCAATGCGATTGCCAATGTCAATGTCAATGCCAATGTCAATGTGAATGTCAATGTCAATGTCAATGTCAATGTGAATGTCAATGTGAATGTCAATGTGAATGTCAATGTGAATGTCAATGTCAATGTCAATGTCAATGTGAATGTCAATGTGAATGTCAATGTGAATGTCAATGTGAATGTCAATGTCAATGTCAATGTCAATGTCAATGTCAATGTCAATGTCAATGCGATTGTCAATGTCAATGTCAATGTCAATGTCAATGTCAATGTCAATGTCAATGTGAATGTCGATGTGAATGTCAATGTCAATGTCAATGTCAATGTGAATGTCGATGTGAATGTCAATGTGAATGTCGATGTGAATGTCAATGTCAATGTCAATGTGAATGTCAATGTGAATGACATGTCAATGTCAGTGTCAGTGTCAGTGAAAGTGTCATTGTCATTGTCAGTGTCAGTATCAGTGAAAGTGTCATTGTCAGTGTCAGTATCAGTGAAAGTGTCATTGTCATTGTCAGTGTCAGTGTCAGTGTCAGTGTCAGTGTCAGTGTCAGTGTCAGTGTCAGTGTCAGTGTCAGTGTCAGTGTCAGTGTCAGTGTCAGTGTCAGTGTCAGTGTCAATGTGAATGTGAATGTGAATGTCAATGTCAATGTCAATGTCAATGTCAATGTGAATGTCAATGTGAATGTCAATGTGAATGTCAATGTGAATGTCAATGTCAATGTCAATGTGAATGTCAATGTCAATGTCAATGTCAATGTCAATGTCAATGTGAATGTGAATGTGAATGTGAATGTGAATGTGAATGTGAATGTGAATGTGAATGTGAATGTGAATGTGAATGTGAATGTGAATGTGAATGTGAATGTGAATGTGAATGTGAATGTGAATGTGAATGTGAATGTGAATGTGAATGTGAATGTGAATGTGAATGTGAATGTGAATGTGAATGTGAATGTGAATGTGAATGTGAATGTGAATGTGAATGTGAATGTGAATGTGAATGTGAATGTGAATGTGAATGTGAATGTGAATGTGAATGTGAATGTGAATGTGAATGTGAATGTGAATGTGAATGTGAATGTGAATGTGAATGTGAATGTGAATGTGAATGTGAATGTGAATGTGAATGTGAATGTGAATGTGGATGTCGATGTCGATGTCGATGTCGATGTCGATGTCGATGTCGATGTCGATGTCGATGTCGATGTCGATGTCGATGTCGATGTCGATGTCGATGTCGATGTCGATGTCGATGTCCATGTCAATGTCGATGTGAAAGTCAATATGAATGTGACTGTGAATGTGAACGTGAATGTGTATGTCAATGTCAATGTCAATGTCAATGTCAATGTCAATGTCAATGTCAATGTCAATGTCAATGTCAATGTCAATGTCAATGTCAATGTCAATGTCAATGTCAATGTCAATGTCAATGTCAATGTCAATGTCAATGTCAATGTCAATGTCAATGTCAATGTCAATGTCAATGTCAATGTCAATGTCAATGTCAATGTCAATGTCAATGTGAATGTCAATGTCAATGTCAATGTGAATGTGAATGTCAATGTGAATGTCAATGTCAATGTCAATGTCAATGTGAATGTCAATGTGAATGTCAATGTCAATGTCAATGTCAATGTCAATGTCAATGTCCATGTCAATGTCAATGTCAATGTCAATGTCAATGCGATTGTCAATGTCAATGTCAATGTCAATGTCAATGTCAATGTCAATGTCAATGTGAATGTCGATGTGAATGTCAATGTCAATGTCAATGTCAATGTGAATGTCGATGTGAATGTCAATGTGAATGTCGATGTGAATGTCAATGTCAATGTCAATGTGAATGTCAATGTGAATGACATGTCAATGTCAGTGTCAGTGTCAGTGAAAGTGTCATTGTCATTGTCAGTGTCAGTATCAGTGAAAGTGTCATTGTCAGTGTCAGTATCAGTGAAAGTGTCATTGTCATTGTCACTGTCAGTGTCAGTGTCAGTGTCAGTGTCAGTGTCAGTGTCAGTGTCAGTGTCAGTGTCAGTGTCAGTGTCAGTGTCAGTGTCAGTGTCAGTGTCAGTGTCAGTGTCAGTGTCAATGTGAATGTGAATGTGAATGTGAATGTGAATGTGAATGTGAATGTCAATGTCAATGTGAATGTCAATGTGAATGTCAATGTGAATGTCAATGTGAATGTCAATGTCAATGTGAATGTCAATGTCAATGTCAATGTGAATGTGAATGTGAATGTGAATGTGAATGTGAATGTGAATGTCGATGTCGATGTCGATGTCGATGTCGATGTCGATGTCGATGTCGATGTCGATGTCGATGTCGATGTCGATGTCGATGTCGATGTCGATGTCGATGTCAATGTGAATGTCAATGTGAATGTCAATGTGAATGTCAATGTCAATGTCAATGTCAATGTGAATGTCAATGTGAATGTCAATGTGAATGTCAATGTGAATGTCAATGTCAATGTCAATGTCAATGTCAATGTCAATGTCAATGTCAATGTCAATGCGATTGTCAATGTCAATGTCAATGTCAATGTCAATGTCAATGTCAATGTCAATGTGAATGTCGATGTGAATGTCAATGTCAATGTCAATGTCAATGTGAATGTCGATGTGAATGTCAATGTGAATGTCGATGTGAATGTCAATGTCAATGTCAATGTGAATGTCAATGTGAATGACATGTCAATGTCAGTGTCAGTGTCAGTGAAAGTGTCATTGTCATTGTCAGTGTCAGTATCAGTGAAAGTGTCATTGTCAGTGTCAGTATCAGTGAAAGTGTCATTGTCATTGTCAGTGTCAGTGTCAGTGTCAGTGTCAGTGTCAGTGTCAGTGTCAGTGTCAGTGTCAGTGTCAGTGTCAGTGTCAGTGTCAGTGTCAGTGTCAGTGTCAGTGTCAGTGTCAGTGTCAGTGTCAGTGTCAGTGTCAGTGTCAATGTGAATGTGAATGTGAATGTCAATGTCAATGTCAATGTCAATGTCAATGTGAATGTCAATGTGAATGTCAATGTGAATGTCAATGTGAATGTCAATGTCAATGTCAATGTGAATGTCAATGTCAATGTCAATGTCAATGTCAATGTGAATGTGAATGTGAATGTGAATGTGAATGTGAATGTGAATGTGAATGTGAATGTGAATGTGAATGTGAATGTGAATGTGAATGTGAATGTGAATGTGAATGTGAATGTGAATGTGAATGTGAATGTGAATGTGAATGTGAATGTGAATGTGAATGTGAATGTGAATGTGAATGTGAATGTGAATGTGAATGTGAATGTGAATGTGAATGTGAATGTGAATGTGAATGTGAATGTGAATGTGAATGTGAATGTGAATGTGAATGTGAATGTGAATGTGAATGTGAATGTGAATGTGAATGTGAATGTGAATGTGAATGTGAATGTGAATGTGAATGTGAATGTGAATGTGAATGTGAATGTGAATGTGAATGTGAATGTGAATGTGAATGTGAATGTGAATGTGAATGTGAATGTGAATGTGAATGTGAATGTGAATGTGAATGTGAATGTGGATGTCGATGTCGATGTCGATGTCGATGTCGATGTCGATGTCGATGTCGATGTCGATGTCGATGTCGATGTCGATGTCGATGTCGATGTCGATGTCGATGTCGATGTCCATGTCAATGTCGATGTGAAAGTCAATATGAATGTGACTGTGAATGTGAACGTGAATGTGTATGTCAATGTCAATGTCAATGTCAATGTCAATGTCAATGTCAATGTCAATGTCAATGTCAATGTCAATGTCAATGTCAATGTCAATGTCAATGTCAATGTCAATGTCAATGTCAATGTCAATGTCAATGTCAATGTCAATGTCAATGTCAATGTCAATGTCAATGTCAATGTCAATGTCAATGTCAATGTCAATGTCAATGTCAATGTCAAGGTCAATGTCAATGTCAATGTCAATGTCAATGTCAATGTCAATGTCAATGTCAATGTCAATGTCAATGTCAATGTCAATGTGAATGTCAATGTCAATGTCAATGTGAATGTGAATGTCAATGTGAATGTCAATGTCAATGTCAATGTCAATGTGAATGTCAATGTGAATGTCAATGTCAATGTCAATGTCAATGTCAATGTCAATGTCCATGTCAATGTCAATGTCAATGTCAATGTCAATGCGATTGTCAATGTCAATGTCAATGTCAATGTCAATGTCAATGTCAATGTCAATGTGAATGTCGATGTGAATGTCAATGTCAATGTCAATGTCAATGTGAATGTCGATGTGAATGTCAATGTGAATGTCGATGTGAATGTCAATGTCAATGTCAATGTGAATGTCAATGTGAATGACATGTCAATGTCAGTGTCAGTGTCAGTGAAAGTGTCATTGTCATTGTCAGTGTCAGTATCAGTGAAAGTGTCATTGTCAGTGTCAGTATCAGTGAAAGTGTCATTGTCATTGTCACTGTCAGTGTCAGTGTCAGTGTCAGTGTCAGTGTCAGTGTCAGTGTCAGTGTCAGTGTCAGTGTCAGTGTCAGTGTCAGTGTCAGTGTCAGTGTCAGTGTCAGTGTCAATGTGAATGTGAATGTGAATGTGAATGTGAATGTGAATGTCAATGTCAATGTGAATGTCAATGTGAATGTCAATGTGAATGTCAATGTGAATGTCAATGTCAATGTGAATGTCAATGTCAATGTCAATGTCAATGTGAATGTGAATGTGAATGTGAATGTGAATGTGAATGTCGATGTCGATGTCGATGTCGATGTCGATGTCGATGTCGATGTCGATGTCGATGTCGATGTCGATGTCGATGTCGATGTCGATGTCGATGTCGATGTCGATGTCGATGTCGATGTCGATGTCGATGTCGATGTCGATGTCGATGTCGATGTCGATGTCGATGTCGATGTCGATGTCGATGTCGATGTCGATGTCGATGTCGATGTCAATGTCAATGTCAATGTCAATGTCAATGTCAATGTCAATGTCAATGCGATTGCCAATGTCAATGTCAATGTCAATGTCAATGTGAATGTCAATGTCAATGTCAATGTCAATGTGAATGTCAATGTGAATGTCAATGTCAATGTCAATGTCAATGTGAATGTCAATGTGAATGTCAATGTGAATGTCAATGTGAATGTCAATGTGAATGTCAATGTCAATGTCAATGTCAATGTCAATGTCAATGTCAATGTCAATGCGATTGTCGATGTCAATGTCAATGTCAATGTCAATGTCAATGTCAATGTCAATGTGAATGTCGATGTGAATGTCAATGTCAATGTCAATGTCAATGTGAATGTCGATGTGAATGTCAATGTGAATGTCGATGTGAATGTCAATGTCAATGTCAATGTGAATGTCAATGTGAATGACATGTCAATGTCAGTGTCAGTGTCAGTGAAAGTGTCATTGTCATTGTCAGTGTCAGTATCAGTGAAAGTGTCATTGTCAGTGTCAGTATCAGTGAAAGTGTCATTGTCATTGTCACTGTCAGTGTCAGTGTCAGTGTCAGTGTCAGTGTCAGTGTCAGTGTCAGTGTCAGTGTCAGTGTCAGTGTCAGTGTCAGTGTCAGTGTCAGTGTCAGTGTCAGTGTCAGTGTCAGTGTCAGTGTCAGTGTCAATGTGAATGTGAATGTGAATGTGAATGTGAATGTGAATGTGAATGTCAATGTCAATGTGAATGTCAATGTGAATGTCAATGTGAATGTCAATGTGAATGTCAATGTCAATGTGAATGTCAATGTCAATGTCAATGTCAATGTGAATGTGAATGTGAATGTGAATGTGAATGTGAATGTCGATGTCGATGTCGATGTCGATGTCGATGTCGATGTCGATGTCGATGTCGATGTCGATGTCGATGTCGATGTCGATGTCGATGTCGATGTCGATGTCGATGTCGATGTCGATGTCGATGTCGATGTCGATGTCGATGTCGATGTCGATGTCGATGTCGATGTCGATGTCGATGTCGATGTCGATGTCGATGTCGATGTCGATGTCGATGTCGATGTCGATGTCGATGTCGATGTCGATGTCGATGTCGATGTCGATGTCCATGTCAATGTCAATGTCAATGTCAATGTCAATGTCAATGTCAATGTCAATGCGATTGCCAATGTCAATGTCAATGTCAATGTCAATGTGAATGTCAATGTCAATGTCAATGTCAATGTGAATGTCAATGTGAATGTCAATGTGAATGTCAATGTCAATGTCAATGTCAATGTGAATGTCAATGTGAATGTCAATGTGAATGTCAATGTGAATGTCAATGTCAATGTCAATGTCAATGTCAATGTCAATGTCAATGTCAATGTCAATGTCAATGTCAATGCGATTGTCAATGTCAATGTCAATGTCAATGTCAATGTCAATGTCAATGTCAATGTCAATGTCAATGTCAATGTGAATGTCGATGTGAATGTCAATGTCAATGTCAATGTCAATGTGAATGTCGATGTGAATGTCAATGTGAATGTCGATGTGAATGTCAATGTCAATGTCAATGTGAATGTCAATGTGAATGACATGTCAATGTCAGTGTCAGTGTCAGTGAAAGTGTCATTGTCATTGTCAGTGTCAGTATCAGTGAAAGTGTCATTGTCAGTGTCAGTATCAGTGAAAGTGTCATTGTCATTGTCAGTGTCAGTGTCAGTGTCAGTGTCAGTGTCAGTGTCAGTGTCAGTGTCAGTGTCAGTGTCAGTGTCAGTGTCAGTGTCAATGTGAATGTGAATGTGAATGTGAATGTCAATGTCAATGTCAATGTCAATGTCAATGTGAATGTCAATGTGAATGTCAATGTCAATGTCAATGTGAATGTCAATGTGAATGTCAATGTCAATGTCAATGTCAATGTGAATGTCAATGTCAATGTCAATGTCAATGTGAATGTGAATGTGAATGTGAATGTGAATGTGAATGTGAATGTGAATGTGAATGTCGTTGTCGATGTCGATGTCGATGTCGATGTCGATGTCGATGTCGATGTCGATGTCGATGTCGATGTCGATGTCGATGTCGATGTCGATGTCGATGTCCATGTCAATGTCAATGTCAATGTCAATGTCAATGTCAATGTCAATGTCAATGTCAATGTCAATGTCAATGTCAATGTCAATGTCAATGTGAAAGTCAATATGAATGTGACTGTGAATGTGAACGTGAATGTGTATGTCAATGTCAATGTCAATGTCAATGTGAATGACATGTCAATGTCAGTGTCAGTGTCAGTGAAAGTGTCATTGTCATTGTCAGTGTCAGTATCAGTGAAAGTGTCATTGTCATTGTCAGTGTCAGTGTCAGTGTCAGTGTCAGTGTAAGTGTCAATGTGAATGTGAATGTGAATGTGAATGTGAATGTCAATGTCAATGTCAATGTCAATGTCAATGTCAATGTCAATGTCAATGTCAATGCGATTGCCAATGTCAATGTCAATGTCAATGTCAATGTGAATGTCAATGTCAATGTCAATGTCAATGTGAATGTCAATGTGAATGTCAATGTGAATGTCAATGTCAATGTCAATGTCAATGTGAATGTCAATGTGAATGTCAATGTGAATGTCAATGTGAATGTCAATGTCAATGTCAATGTCAATGTCAATGTCAATGTCAATGTCAATGTCAATGTCAATGTCAATGTCAATGTCAATGTCAATGTCAATGTCAATGTCAATGTCAATGTCAATGCGATTGCCAATGTCAATGTCAATGTCAATGTCAATGTCAATGTCAATGTGAATGTGAATGTGAATGTGAATGTGAATGTGAATGTGAATGTGAATGTGAATGTGAATGTGAATGTGAATGTGAATGTGAATGTGAATGTGAATGTGAATGTGAATGTGAATGTGAATGTGAATGTGAATGTGAATGTGAATGTGAATGTGAATGTGAATGTGAATGTGAATGTGAATGTGAATGTGAATGTGAATGTGAATGTGAATGTGAATGTGAATGTGAATGTGAATGTGAATGTGAATGTGAATGTGAATGTGAATGTGAATGTGAATGTGAATGTGAATGTGAATGTGAATGTGAATGTGAATGTGAATGTGAATGTGAATGTGAATGTGAATGTGAATGTGAATGTGAATGTGAATGTGAATGTGAATGTGAATGTGAATGTGAATGTGAATGTGAATGTGAATGTGAATGTGAATGTGAATGTGAATGTGAATGTGAATGTGAATGTGAATGTGAATGTGAATGTGAATGTGAATGTGAATGTGAATGTGAATGTGAATGTGAATGTGAATGTGAATGTGAATGTGGATGTGGATGTCGATGTCGATGTCGATGTCGATGTCGATGTCGATGTCGATGTCGATGTCGATGTCGATGTCGATGTCGATGTCGATGTCGATGTCGATGTCGATGTCGATGTCGATGTCGATGTCGATGTCGATGTCGATGTCGATGTCCATGTCAATGTCAATGTCAATGTCAATGTCAATGTCAATGTCAATGTCAATGTCAATGTCAATGTCAATGTCAATGTCAATGTGAAAGTCAATATGAATGTGACTGTGAATGTGAACGTGAATGTGTATGTCAATGTCAATGTCAATGTCAATGTGAATGACATGTCAATGTCAGTGTCAGTGTCAGTGAAAGTGTCATTGTCATTGTCAGTGTCAGTATCAGTGAAAGTGTCATTGTCATTGTCAGTGTCAGTGTCAGTGTCAGTGTCAGTGTAAGTGTCAATGTGAATGTGAATGTGAATGTGAATGTGAATGTCAATGTCAATGTCAATGTCAATGTCAATGTCAATGTCAATGTCAATGTCAATGCGATTGCCAATGTCAATGTCAATGTCAATGTCAATGTGAATGTCAATGTCAATGTCAATGTCAATGTGAATGTCAATGTGAATGTCAATGTGAATGTCAATGTCAATGTCAATGTCAATGTGAATGTCAATGTGAATGTCAATGTGAATGTCAATGTGAATGTCAATGTGAATGTCAATGTCAATGTCAATGTCAATGTCAATGTCAATGTCAATGTCAATGTCAATGTCAATGTCAATGTCAATGTCAATGTCAATGTCAATGCGATTGCCAATGTCAATGTCAATGTCAATGTCAATGTGAATGTGAATGTGAATGTGAATGTCAATGTGAATGTGAATGTGAATGTGAATGTGAATGTGAATGTGAATGTGAATGTGAATGTGAATGTGAATGTGAATGTGAATGTGAATGTGAATGTGAATGTGAATGTGAATGTGAATGTGAATGTGAATGTGAATGTGAATGTGAATGTGAATGTGAATGTGAATGTGAATGTGAATGTGAATGTGAATGTGAATGTGAATGTGAATGTGAATGTGAATGTGAATGTGAATGTGAATGTGAATGTGAATGTGAATGTGAATGTGAATGTGAATGTGAATGTGAATGTGAATGTGAATGTGAATGTGGATGTGGATGTGGATGTCGATGTCGATGTCGATGTCGATGTCGATGTCGATGTCGATGTCGATGTCGATGTCGATGTCGATGTCGATGTCGATGTCGATGTCGATGTCGATGTCGATGTCGATGTCGATGTCAATGTCGATGTGAAAGTCAATATGAATGTGACTGTGAATGTGAACGTGAATGTGTATGTCAATGTCAATGTCAATGTCAATGTCAATGTCAATGTCAATGTCAATGTCAATGTCAATGTCAATGTCAATGTCAATGTCAATGTCAATGTCAATGTCAATGTCAATGTCAATGTCAATGTCAATGTCAATGTCAATGTCAATGTCAATGTCAATGTCAATGTGAAAGTCAATATGAATGTGACTGTGAATGTGAACGTGAATGTGTATGTCAATGTCAATGTCAATGTCAATGTGAATGACATGTCAATGTCAGTGTCAGTGTCAGTGAAAGTGTCATTGTCATTGTCAGTGTCAGTATCAGTGAAAGTGTCATTGTCATTGTCAGTGTCAGTGTCAGTGTCAGTGTCAGTGTAAGTGTCAATGTGAATGTGAATGTGAATGTGAATGTGAATGTCAATGTCAATGTCAATGTCAATGTCAATGTCAATGTCAATGTCAATGTCAATGCGATTGCCAATGTCAATGTCAATGTCAATGTCAATGTGAATGTCAATGTCAATGTCAATGTCAATGTGAATGTCAATGTGAATGTCAATGTGAATGTCAATGTCAATGTCAATGTCAATGTGAATGTCAATGTGAATGTCAATGTGAATGTCAATGTGAATGTCAATGTGAATGTCAATGTCAATGTCAATGTCAATGTCAATGTCAATGTCAATGTCAATGTCAATGTCAATGTCAATGTCAATGTCAATGTCAATGTCAATGCGATTGCCAATGTCAATGTCAATGTCAATGTCAATGTGAATGTGAATGTGAATGTGAATGTGAATGTGAATGTGAATGTGAATGTGAATGTGAATGTGAATGTGAATGTGAATGTGAATGTGAATGTGAATGTGAATGTGAATGTGAATGTGAATGTGAATGTGAATGTGAATGTGAATGTGAATGTGAATGTGAATGTGAATGTGAATGTGAATGTGAATGTGAATGTGAATGTGAATGTGAATGTGAATGTGAATGTGAATGTGAATGTGAATGTGAATGTGAATGTGAATGTGAATGTGAATGTGAATGTGAATGTGAATGTGAATGTGAATGTGAATGTGAATGTGAATGTGAATGTGAATGTGAATGTGAATGTGAATGTGGATGTGGATGTGGATGTCGATGTCGATGTCGATGTCGATGTCGATGTCGATGTCGATGTCGATGTCGATGTCGATGTCGATGTCGATGTCGATGTCGATGTCGATGTCGATGTCGATGTCGATGTCGATGTCGATGTCAATGTCGATGTGAAAGTCAATATGAATGTGACTGTGAATGTGAACGTGAATGTGTATGTCAATGTCAATGTCAATGTCAATGTCAATGTCAATGTCAATGTCAATGTCAATGTCAATGTCAATGTCAATGTCAATGTCAATGTCAATGTCAATGTCAATGTCAATGTCAATGTCAATGTCAATGTCAATGTCAATGTCAATGTCAATGTCAATGTCAATGTCAATGTCAATGTCAAGGTCAATGTCAATGTCAATGTCAATGTCAATGTCAATTTCAATGTCAATGTCAATGTCAATGTCAATGTCAATGTCAATGTCAATGTCAATGTCAATGTCAATGTGAATGTCAATGTGAATGTCAATGTGAATGTCAATGTCAATGTCAATGTCAATGTGAATGTCAATGTGAATGTCAATGTCAATGTCAATGTCAATGTCAATGTCAATGTCCATGTCAATGTCAATGTCAATGTCAATGTCAATGCGATTGTCAATGTCAATGTCAATGTCAATGTCAATGTCAATGTCAATGTCAATGTCAATGTCAATGTGAATGTCGATGTGAATGTCAATGTCAATGTCAATGTCAATGTGAATGTCGATGTGAATGTCAATGTGAATGTCGATGTGAATGTCAATGTCAATGTCAATGTGAATGTCAATGTGAATGACATGTCAATGTCAGTGTCAGTGTCAGTGAAAGTGTCATTGTCATTGTCAGTGTCAGTATCAGTGAAAGTGTCATTGTCAGTGTCAGTATCAGTGAAAGTGTCATTGTCATTGTCACTGTCAGTGTCAGTGTCAGTGTCAGTGTCAGTGTCAGTGTCAGTGTCAGTGTCAGTGTCAGTGTCAGTGTCAGTGTCAGTGTCAGTGTCAGTGTCAGTGTCAATGTGAATGTGAATGTGAATGTGAATGTGAATGTGAATGTCAATGTCAATGTGAATGTCAATGTGAATGTCAATGTGAATGTCAATGTGAATGTCAATGTCAATGTCAATGTGAATGTCAATGTCAATGTCAATGTCAATGTCAATGTGAATGCGAATGTGAATGTGAATGTGAATGTCGATGTCGATGTCGATGTCGATGTCGATGTCGATGTCGATGTCGATGTCGATGTCGATGTCGATGTCGATGTCGATGTCGATGTCGATGTCGATGTCGATGTCGATGTCGATGTCCATGTCAATGTCAATGTCAATGTCAATGTCAATGTCAATGTCAATGTCAATGCGATTGCCAATGTCAATGTCAATGCCAATGTCAATGTGAATGTCAATGTCAATGTCAATGTCAATGTGAATGTCAATGTGAATGTCAATGTGAATGTCAATGTCAATGTCAATGTCAATGTGAATGTCAATGTGAATGTCAATGTGAATGTCAATGTGAATGTCAATGTCAATGTCAATGTCAATGTCAATGTCAATGTCAATGTCAATGCGATTGTCAATGTCAATGTCAATGTCAATGTCAATGTCAATGTCAATGTCAATGTGAATGTCGATGTGAATGTCAATGTCAATGTCAATGTCAATGTGAATGTCGATGTGAATGTCAATGTGAATGTCGATGTGAATGTCAATGTCAATGTCAATGTGAATGTCAATGTGAATGACATGTCAATGTCAGTGTCAGTGTCAGTGAAAGTGTCATTGTCATTGTCAGTGTCAGTATCAGTGAAAGTGTCATTGTCAGTGTCAGTATCAGTGAAAGTGTCATTGTCATTGTCAGTGTCAGTGTCAGTGTCAGTGTCAGTGTCAGTGTCAGTGTCAGTGTCAGTGTCAGTGTCAGTGTCAGTGTCAGTGTCAGTGTCAGTGTCAGTGTCAGTGTCAATGTGAATGTGAATGTGAATGTCAATGTCAATGTCAATGTGAATGTCAATGTGAATGTCAATGTGAATGTCAATGTGAATGTCAATGTGAATGTCAATGTCAATGTCAATGTGAATGTCAATGTCAATGTCAATGTCAATGTGAATGTGAATGTGAATGTGAATGTGAATGTGAATGTGAATGTGAATGTGAATGTGAATGTGAATGTGAATGTGAATGTGAATGTGAATGTGAATGTGAATGTGAATGTGAATGTGAATGTGAATGTGAATGTGAATGTGAATGTGAATGTGAATGTGAATGTGAATGTGAATGTGAATGTGAATGTGAATGTGAATGTGAATGTGAATGTGAATGTGAATGTGAATGTGAATGTGAATGTGAATGTGAATGTGAATGTGAATGTGAATGTGAATGTGAATGTGAATGTGAATGTGAATGTGAATGTGAATGTGAATGTGAATGTGAATGTGAATGTGAATGTGGATGTCGATGTCGATGTCGATGTCGATGTCGATGTCGATGTCGATGTCGATGTCGATGTCGATGTCGATGTCGATGTCGATGTCGATGTCGATGTCGATGTCGATGTCAATGTCGATGTCGATATCGATGTCGATGTCGATGTCGATGTCGATGTCGATGTCGATGTCGATGTCGATGTCGATGTCGATGTCCATGTCAATGTCGATGTGAAAGTCAATATGAATGTGACTGTGAATGTGAACGTGAATGTGTATGTCAATGTCAATGTCAATGTCAAAGTCAATGTCAATGTCAATGTCAATGTCAATGTCAATGTCAATGTCAATGTCAATGTCAATGTCAATGTCAATGTCAATGTCAATGTCAATGTCAATGTCAATGTCAATGTCAATGTCAATGTCAATGTCAATGTCAATGTCAATGTCAATGTCAATGTCAATGTCAATGTCAATGTCAAGGTCAATGTCAATGTCAATGTCAATGTCAATGTCAATGTCAATGTCAATGTCAATGTCAATGTCAATGTCAATGTGAATGTCAATGTCAATGTCAATGTGAATGTGAATGTCAATGTGAATGTCAATGTCAATGTCAATGTCAATGTGAATGTCAATGTGAATGTCAATGTCAATGTCAATGTCAATGTCAATGTCAATGTCCATGTCAATGTCAATGTCAATGTCAATGTCAATGCGATTGTCAATGTCAATGTCAATGTCAATGTCAATGTCAATGTCAATGTCAATGTGAATGTCGATGTGAATGTCAATGTCAATGTCAATGTCAATGTGAATGTCGATGTGAATGTCAATGTGAATGTCGATGTGAATGTCAATGTCAATGTCAATGTGAATGTCAATGTGAATGACATGTCAATGTCAGTGTCAGTGTCAGTGAAAGTGTCATTGTCATTGTCAGTGTCAGTATCAGTGAAAGTGTCATTGTCAGTGTCAGTATCAGTGAAAGTGTCATTGTCATTGTCACTGTCAGTGTCAGTGTCAGTGTCAGTGTCAGTGTCAGTGTCAGTGTCAGTGTCAGTGTCAGTGTCAGTGTCAGTGTCAGTGTCAGTGTCAGTGTCAGTGTCAGTGTCAGTGTCAGTGTCAGTGTCAGTGTCAGTGTCAGTGTCAGTGTCAATGTGAATGTGAATGTGAATGTGAATGTGAATGTGAATGTGAATGTCAATGTCAATGTGAATGTCAATGTGAATGTCAATGTGAATGTCAATGTGAATGTCAATGTCAATGTCAATGTGAATGTCAATGTCAATGTCAATGTCAATGTGAATGTGAATGTGAATGTGAATGTGAATGTGAATGTCGATGTCGATGTCGATGTCGATGTCGATGTCGATGTCGATGTCGATGTCGATGTCGATGTCGATGTCGATGTCGATGTCGATGTCGATGTCGATGTCGATGTCGATGTCGATGTCGATGTCGATGTCGATGTCGATGTCGATGTCGATGTCGATGTCGATGTCGATGTCGATGTCGATGTCGATGTCCATGTCAATGTCAATGTCAATGTCAATGTCAATGTCAATGTGAATGTCAATGTGAATGTCAATGTGAATGTCAATGTCAATGTCAATGTCAATGTCAATGTCAATGTCAATGTCAATGTCAATGTCAATGTCAATGTCAATGTCAATGCGATTGTCAATGTCAATGTCAATGTCAATGTCAATGTCAATGTCAATGTCAATGTCAATGTCAATGTCAATGTGAATGTCGATGTGAATGTCAATGTCAATGTCAATGTCAATGTGAATGTCGATGTGAATGTCAATGTGAATGTCGATGTGAATGTCAATGTCAATGTCAATGTGAATGTCAATGTGAATGACATGTCAATGTCAGTGTCAGTGTCAGTGAAAGTGTCATTGTCATTGTCAGTGTCAGTATCAGTGAAAGTGTCATTGTCAGTGTCAGTATCAGTGAAAGTGTCATTGTCATTGTCAGTGTCAGTGTCAGTGTCAGTGTCAGTGTCAGTGTCAGTGTCAGTGTCAGTGTCAGTGTCAGTGTCAGTGTCAGTGTCAGTGTCAGTGTCAATGTGAATGTGAATGTGAATGTGAATGTCAATGTCAATGTCAATGTCAATGTGAATGTCAATGTGAATGTCAATGTCAATGTCAATGTGAATGTCAATGTGAATGTCAATGTCAATGTCAATGTCAATGTGAATGTCAATGTCAATGTCAATGTCAATGTCAATGTCAATGTCAATGTCAATGTCAATGTCAATGTCAATGTCAATGTCAATGTCAATGTCAATGTCAATGTCAAGGTCAATGTCAATGTCAATGTCAATGTCAATGTCAATGTCAATGTCAATGTCAATGTCAATGTCAATGTCAATGTGAATGTCAATGTCAATGTCAATGTGAATGTGAATGTCAATGTGAATGTCAATGTCAATGTCAATGTCAATGTGAATGTCAATGTGAATGTCAATGTCAATGTCAATGTCAATGTCAATGTCAATGTCCATGTCAATGTCAATGTCAATGTCAATGTCAATGCGATTGTCAATGTCAATGTCAATGTCAATGTCAATGTCAATGTCAATGTCAATGTGAATGTCGATGTGAATGTCAATGTCAATGTCAATGTCAATGTGAATGTCGATGTGAATGTCAATGTGAATGTCGATGTGAATGTCAATGTCAATGTCAATGTGAATGTCAATGTGAATGACATGTCAATGTCAGTGTCAGTGTCAGTGAAAGTGTCATTGTCATTGTCAGTGTCAGTATCAGTGAAAGTGTCATTGTCAGTGTCAGTATCAGTGAAAGTGTCATTGTCATTGTCACTGTCAGTGTCAGTGTCAGTGTCAGTGTCAGTGTCAGTGTCAGTGTCAGTGTCAGTGTCAGTGTCAGTGTCAGTGTCAGTGTCAGTGTCAGTGTCAGTGTCAGTGTCAGTGTCAGTGTCAATGTGAATGTGAATGTGAATGTGAATGTGAATGTGAATGTGAATGTCAATGTCAATGTGAATGTCAATGTGAATGTCAATGTGAATGTCAATGTGAATGACATGTCAATGTCAGTGTCAGTGTCAGTGAAAGTGTCATTGTCATTGTCAGTGTCAGTATCAGTGAAAGTGTCATTGTCAGTGTCAGTATCAGTGAAAGTGTCATTGTCATTGTCAGTGTCAGTGTCAGTGTCAGTGTCAGTGTCAGTGTCAGTGTCAGTGTCAGTGTCAGTGTCAGTGTCAGTGTCAGTGTCAGTGTCAGTGTCAGTGTCAATGTGAATGTGAATGTGAATGTGAATGTCAATGTCAATGTCAATGTCAATGTGAATGTCAATGTGAATGTCAATGTCAATGTCAATGTGAATGTCAATGTGAATGTCAATGTCAATGTCAATGTCAATGTGAATGTCAATGTCAATGTCAATGTCAATGTCAATGTGAATGTGAATGTGAATGTGAATGTGAATGTGAATGTGAATGTGAATGTCGATGTCGATGTCGATGTCGATGTCGATGTCGATGTCGATGTCGATGTCGATGTCGATGTCGATGTCGATGTCGATGTCGATGTCGATGTCGATGTCGATGTCGATGTCGATGTCGATGTCGATGTCGATGTCGATGTCGATGTCGATGTCGATGTCGATGTCGATGTCGATGTCGATGTCGATGTCGATGTCGATGTCGATGTCGATGTCGATGTCGATGTCGATGTCGATGTCGATGTCGATGTCGATGTCGATGTCCATGTCAATGTCAATGTCAATGTCAATGTCAATGTCAATGTCAATGTCAATGTCAATGTCAATGTCAATGTCAATGTGAAAGTCAATATGAATGTGACTGTGAATGTGAACGTGAATGTGTATGTCAATGTCAATGTCAATGTCAATGTGAATGACATGTCAATGTCAGTGTCAGTGTCAGTGAAAGTGTCATTGTCATTGTCAGTGTCAGTATCAGTGAAAGTGTCATTGTCATTGTCAGTGTCAGTGTCAGTGTCAGTGTCAGTGTAAGTGTCAATGTGAATGTGAATGTGAATGTGAATGTGAATGTCAATGTCAATGTCAATGTGAATGTCAATGTGAATGTCAATGTGAATGTCAATGTGAATGTCAATGTCAATGTCAATGTCAATGTCAATGTCAATGTCAATGTGAATGTGAATGTGAATGTGAATGTGAATGTGAATGTGAATGTGAATGTGAATGTGAATGTGAATGTGAATGTGAATGTGAATGTGAATGTGAATGTGAATGTGAATGTGAATGTGAATGTGAATGTGAATGTGAATGTGAATGTGAATGTGAATGTGAATGTGAATGTGAATGTGAATGTGAATGTGAATGTGAATGTGAATGTGAATGTGAATGTGAATGTGAATGTGAATGTGAATGTGAATGTGAATGTGAATGTGAATGTGAATGTGAATGTGAATGTGAATGTGAATGTGAATGTGAATGTGAATGTGAATGTGAATGTGAATGTGAATGTGAATGTGAATGTGAATGTGAATGTGAATGTGAATGTGAATGTGAATGTGAATGTGAATGTGAATGTGAATGTGAATGTGAATGTGAATGTGAATGTGAATGTGAATGTGAATGTGAATGTGAATGTGAATGTGAATGTGAATGTCGATGTCGATGTCGATGTCGATGTCGATGTCGATGTCGATGTCGATGTCGATGTCGATGTCGATGTCGATGTCGATGTCGATGTCGATGTCGATGTCGATGTCGATGTCGATGTCGATGTCGATGTCGATGTCGATGTCGATGTCGATGTCGATGTCGATGTCGATGTCGATGTCGATGTCGATGTCGATGTCGATGTCGATGTCGATGTCGATGTCGATGTCGATGTCGATGTCGATGTCGATGTCGATGTCGATGTCGATGTCGATGTCGATGTCGATGTCAATGTCGATGTGAAAGTCAATATGAATGTGACTGTGAATGTGAACGTGAATGTGTATGTCAATGTCAATGTCAATGACAATGTCAATGTCAATGTCAATGTCAATGTCAATGTCAATGTCAATGTCAATGTCAATGTCAATGTCAATGTCAATGTCAATGTCAATGTCAATGTCAATGTCAATGTCAATGTCAATGTCAATGTCAATGTCAATGTCAATGTCAATGTCAATGTCAATGTCAATGTCAATGTCAAGGTCAATGTCAATGTCAATGTCAATGTCAATGTCAATGTCAATGTCAATGTCAATGTCAATGTCAATGTCAATGTCAATGTGAATGTCAATGTGAATGTCAATGTCAATGTCAATGTCAATGTGAATGTCAATGTGAATGTCAATGTCAATGTGAATGTCAATGTGAATGTGAATGTCAATGTCAATGTCAATGTCAATGTCAATGTCAATGTCCATGTCAATGTCAATGTCAATGTCAATGTCAATGCGATTGTCAATGTCAATGTCAATGTCAATGTCAATGTCAATGTCAATGTCAATGTGAATGTCGATGTGAATGTCAATGTCAATGTCAATGTCAATGTGAATGTCGATGTGAATGTCAATGTGAATGTCGATGTGAATGTCAATGTCAATGTCAATGTGAATGTCAATGTGAATGACATGTCAATGTCAGTGTCAGTGTCAGTGAAAGTGTCATTGTCATTGTCAGTGTCAGTATCAGTGAAAGTGTCATTGTCAGTGTCAGTATCAGTGAAAGTGTCATTGTCATTGTCACTGTCAGTGTCAGTGTCAGTGTCAGTGTCAGTGTCAGTGTCAGTGTCAGTGTCAGTGTCAGTGTCAGTGTCAGTGTCAGTGTCAGTGTCAGTGTCAGTGTCAGTGTCAGTGTCAGTGTCAGTGTCAGTGTCAGTGTCAGTGTCAGTGTCAGTGTCAGTGTCAGTGTCAGTGTCAATGTGAATGTGAATGTGAATGTGAATGTGAATGTGAATGTGAATGTGAATGTCAATGTCAATGTGAATGTCAATGTGAATGTGAATGTGAATGTGAATGTGAATGTGAATGTGAATGTGAATGTGAATGTGAATGTGAATGTGAATGTGAATGTGAATGTGAATGTGAATGTGAATGTGAATGTGAATGTGAATGTGAATGTGAATGTGAATGTGAATGTGAATGTGAATGTGAATGTGAATGTGAATGTGAATGTGAATGTGAATGTGAATGTGAATGTGAATGTGAATGTGAATGTGAATGTGGATGTCGATGTCGATGTCGATGTCGATGTCGATGTCGATGTCGATGTCGATGTCGATGTCGATGTCGATGTCGATGTCGATGTCGATGTCGATGTCGATGTCGATGTCAATGTCGATGTCGATGTCGATGTCGATGTCGATGTCGATGTCGATGTCGATGTCGATGTCGATGTCGATGTCGATGTCGATGTCCATGTCAATGTCGATGTGAAAGTCAATATGAATGTGACTGTGAATGTGAACGTGAATGTGTATGTCAATGTCAATGTCAATGTCAAAGTCAATGTCAATGTCAATGTCAATGTCAATGTCAATGTCAATGTCAATGTCAATGTCAATGTCAATGTCAATGTCAATGTCAATGTCAATGTCAATGTCAATGTCAATGTCAATGTCAATGTCAATGTCAATGTCAATGTCAATGTCAATGTCAATGTCAATGTCAATGTCAATGTCAATGTCAATGTCAATGTCAAGGTCAATGTCAATGTCAATGTCACTGTCAATGTCAATGTCAATGTCAATGTCAATGTCAATGTCAATGTCAATGTCAATGTGAATGTCAATGTCAATGTCAATGTGAATGTGAATGTCAATGTGAATGTCAATGTCAATGTCAATGTCAATGTGAATGTCAATGTGAATGTCAATGTCAATGTCAATGTCAATGTCAATGTCAATGTCCATGTCAATGTCAATGTCAATGTCAATGTCAATGCGATTGTCAATGTCAATGTCAATGTCAATGTCAATGTCAATGTCAATGTCAATGTGAATGTCGATGTGAATGTCAATGTCAATGTCAATGTCAATGTGAATGTCGATGTGAATGTCAATGTGAATGTCGATGTGAATGTCAATGTCAATGTCAATGTGAATGTCAATGTGAATGACATGTCAATGTCAGTGTCAGTGTCAGTGAAAGTGTCATTGTCATTGTCAGTGTCAGTATCAGTGAAAGTGTCATTGTCAGTGTCAGTATCAGTGAAAGTGTCATTGTCATTGTCACTGTCAGTGTCAGTGTCAGTGTCAGTGTCAGTGTCAGTGTCAGTGTCAGTGTCAGTGTCAGTGTCAGTGTCAGTGTCAGTGTCAGTGTCAGTGTCAGTGTCAGTGTCAGTGTCAGTGTCAGTGTCAGTGTCAATGTGAATGTGAATGTGAATGTGAATGTGAATGTGAATGTGAATGTCAATGTCAATGTGAATGTCAATGTGAATGTCAATGTGAATGTCAATGTCAATGTCAATGTGAATGTCAATGTCAATGTCAATGTGAATGTGAATGTGAATGTGAATGTGAATGTGAATGTCGATGTCGATGTCGATGTCGATGTCGATGTCGATGTCGATGTCGATGTCGATGTCGATGTCGATGTCGATGTCGATGTCGATGTCGATGTCGATGTCGATGTCGATGTCGATGTCGATGTCGATGTCGATGTCGATGTCGATGTCGATGTCGATGTCGATGTCGATGTCGATGTCGATGTCGATGTCGATGTCCATGTCAATGTCAATGTCAATGTCAATGTCAATGTCAATGTCAATGTCAATGCGATTGCCAATGTCAATGTCAATGTCAATGTCAATGTGAATGTCAATGTCAATGTCAATGTCAATGTGAATGTCAATGTGAATGTCAATGTGAATGTGAATGTCAATGTCAATGTCAATGTCAATGTGAATGTCAATGTGAATGTCAATGTGAATGTCAATGTGAATGTCAATGTCAATGTCAATGTCAATGTCAATGTCAATGTCAATGTCAATGTCAATGTCAATGTCAATGTCAATGCGATTGTCAATGTCAATGTCAATGTCAATGTCAATGTCAATGTCAATGTCAATGTCAATGTCAATGTCAATGTGAATGTCGATGTGAATGTCAATGTCAATGTCAATGTCAATGTGAATGTCGATGTGAATGTCAATGTGAATGTCGATGTGAATGTCAATGTCAATGTCAATGTGAATGTCAATGTGAATGACATGTCAATGTCAGTGTCAGTGTCAGTGAAAGTGTCATTGTCATTGTCAGTGTCAGTATCAGTGAAAGTGTCATTGTCAGTGTCAGTATCAGTGAAAGTGTCATTGTCATTGTCAGTGTCAGTGTCAGTGTCAGTGTCAGTGTCAGTGTCAGTGTCAGTGTCAGTGTCAGTGTCAGTGTCAGTGTCAGTGTCAGTGTCAGTGTCAGTGTCAGTGTCAATGTGAATGTGAATGTGAATGTGAATGTCAATGTCAATGTCAATGTCAATGTGAATGTCAATGTGAATGTCAATGTCAATGTCAATGTGAATGTCAATGTGAATGTCAATGTCAATGTCAATGTCAATGTGAATGTCAATGTCAATGTCAATGTCAATGTCAATGTCAATGTGAATGTGAATGTGAATGTGAATGTGAATGTGAATGTGAATGTGAATGTCGATGTCGATGTCGATGTCGATGTCGATGTCGATGTCGATGTCGATGTCGATGTCGATGTCGATGTCGATGTCGATGTCGATGTCGATGTCGATGTCGATGTCGATGTCGATGTCGATGTCGATGTCGATGTCGATGTCGATGTCGATGTCGATGTCGATGTCGATGTCGATGTCGATGTCGATGTCGATGTCGATGTCCATGTCAATGTCAATGTCAATGTCAATGTCAATGTCAATGTCAATGTCAATGTCAATGTCAATGTCAATGTCAATGTGAAAGTCAATATGAATGTGACTGTGAATGTGAACGTGAATGTGTATGTCAATGTCAATGTCAATGTCAATGTGAATGACATGTCAATGTCAGTGTCAGTGTCAGTGAAAGTGTCATTGTCATTGTCAGTGTCAGTATCAGTGAAAGTGTCATTGTCATTGTCAGTGTCAGTGTCAGTGTCAGTGTCAGTGTAAGTGTCAATGTGAATGTGAATGTGAATGTGAATGTGAATGTCAATGTCAATGTCAATGTCAATGTCAATGTGAATGTCAATGTGAATGTCAATGTCAATGTCAATGTCAATGTCAATGTCAATGTCAATGTGAATGTGAATGTGAATGTGAATGTGAATGTGAATGTGAATGTGAATGTGAATGTGAATGTGAATGTGAATGTGAATGTGAATGTGAATGTGAATGTGAATGTGAATGTGAATGTGAATGTGAATGTGAATGTGAATGTGAATGTGAATGTGAATGTGAATGTGAATGTGAATGTGAATGTGAATGTGAATGTGAATGTGAATGTGAATGTGAATGTGAATGTGAATGTGAATGTGAATGTGAATGTGAATGTGAATGTGAATGTGAATGTGAATGTGAATGTGAATGTGAATGTGAATGTGAATGTGAATGTGAATGTGAATGTGAATGTGAATGTGAATGTGAATGTGAATGTGAATGTGAATGTGAATGTGAATGTGAATGTGAATGTGAATGTGAATGTGAATGTGAATGTGAATGTGAATGTGAATGTGAATGTGAATGTGAATGTGAATGTGAATGTGAATGTGAATGTGAATGTGAATGTGAATGTGAATGTGAATGTGAATGTGAATGTGAATGTGAATGTGAATGTGAATGTGAATGTCGATGTCGATGTCGATGTCGATGTCGATGTCGATGTCGATGTCGATGTCGATGTCGATGTCGATGTCGATGTCGATGTCGATGTCGATGTCGATGTCGATGTCGATGTCGATGTCGATGTCGATGTCGATGTCAATGTCGATGTGAAAGTCAATATGAATGTGACTGTGAATGTGAACGTGAATGTGTATGTCAATGTCAATGTCAATGTCAATGTCAATGTCAATGTCAATGTCAATGTCAATGTCAATGTCAATGTCAATGTCAATGTCAATGTCAATGTCAATGTCAATGTCAATGTCAATGTCAATGTCAATGTCAATGTCAATGTCAATGTCAATGTCAATGTCAATGTCAATGTCAATGTCAATGTCAATGTCAATGTCAATGTCAATGTCAAGGTCAATGTCAATGTCAATGTCAATGTCAATGTCAATGTCAATGTCAATGTCAATGTCAATGTCAATGTCAATGTCAATGTCAATGTGAATGTCAATGTGAATGTCAATGTCAATGTCAATGTCAATGTGAATGTCAATGTGAATGTCAATGTCAATGTGAATGTCAATGTGAATGTGAATGTCAATGTCAATGTCAATGTCAATGTCAATGTCAATGTCCATGTCAATGTCAATGTCAATGTCAATGTCAATGCGATTGTCAATGTCAATGTCAATGTCAATGTCAATGTCAATGTCAATGTCAATGTGAATGTCGATGTGAATGTCAATGTCAATGTCAATGTCAATGTGAATGTCGATGTGAATGTCAATGTGAATGTCGATGTGAATGTCAATGTCAATGTCAATGTGAATGTCAATGTGAATGACATGTCAATGTCAGTGTCAGTGTCAGTGAAAGTGTCATTGTCATTGTCAGTGTCAGTATCAGTGAAAGTGTCATTGTCAGTGTCAGTATCAGTGAAAGTGTCATTGTCATTGTCACTGTCAGTGTCAGTGTCAGTGTCAGTGTCAGTGTCAGTGTCAGTGTCAGTGTCAGTGTCAGTGTCAGTGTCAGTGTCAGTGTCAGTGTCAGTGTCAGTGTCAGTGTCAGTGTCAGTGTCAGTGTCAATGTGAATGTGAATGTGAATGTGAATGTGAATGTGAATGTGAATGTGAATGTCAATGTCAATGTGAATGTCAATGTGAATGTCAATGTGAATGTGAATGTGAATGTGAATGTGAATGTGAATGTGAATGTGAATGTGAATGTGAATGTGAATGTGAATGTGAATGTGAATGTGAATGTGAATGTGAATGTGAATGTGAATGTGAATGTGAATGTGAATGTGAATGTGAATGTGAATGTGAATGTGAATGTGAATGTGAATGTGAATGTGAATGTGAATGTGAATGTGAATGTGAATGTGAATGTGAATGTGAATGTGAATGTGAATGTGAATGTGAATGTGAATGTGAATGTGAATGTGAATGTGAATGTGAATGTGAATGTGAATGTGAATGTGAATGTGAATGTGAATGTGAATGTGAATGTGAATGTGAATGTGAATGTGAATGTGAATGTGAATGTGAATGTCGATGTCGATGTCGATGTCGATGTCGATGTCGATGTCGATGTCGATGTCGATGTCGATGTCGATGTCGATGTCGATGTCGATGTCGATGTCGATGTCGATGTCGATGTCGATGTCGATGTCGATGTCGATGTCGATGTCGATGTCGATGTCGATGTCGATGTCGATGTCGATGTCGATGTCGATGTCGATGTCGATGTCAATGTCGATGTGAAAGTCAATATGAATGTGACTGTGAATGTGAATGTGAACGTGAATGTGTATGTCAATGTCAATGTCAATGTCAATGTCAATGTCAATGTCAATGTCAATGTCAATGTCAATGTCAATGTCAATGTCAATGTCAATGTCAATGTCAATGTCAATGTCAATGTCAATGTCAATGTCAATGTCAATGTCAATGTCAATGTCAATGTCAATGTCAATGTCAATGTCAATGTCAATGTCAATGTCAAGGTCAATGTCAATGTCAATGTCAATGTCAATGTCAATGTCAATGTCAATGTCAATGTCAATGTCAATGTCAATGTGAATGTCAATGTGAATGTCAATGTCAATGTCAATGTCAATGTGAATGTCAATGTGAATGTCAATGTCAATGTGAATGTCAATGTGAATGTCAATGTCAATGTCAATGTCAATGTCCATGTCAATGTCAATGTCAATGTCAATGTCAATGCGATTGTCAATGTCAATGTCAATGTCAATGTCAATGTCAATGTCAATGTCAATGTCAATGTGAATGTCGATGTGAATGTCAATGTCAATGTCAATGTCAATGTGAATGTCGATGTGAATGTCAATGTGAATGTCGATGTGAATGTCAATGTCAATGTCAATGTGAATGTCAATGTGAATGACATGTCAATGTCAGTGTCAGTGTCAGTGAAAGTGTCATTGTCATTGTCAGTGTCAGTATCAGTGAAAGTGTCATTGTCAGTGTCAGTATCAGTGAAAGTGTCATTGTCATTGTCACTGTCAGTGTCAGTGTCAGTGTCAGTGTCAGTGTCAGTGTCAGTGTCAGTGTCAGTGTCAGTGTCAGTGTCAGTGTCAGTGTCAGTGTCAGTGTCAGTGTCAGTGTCAATGTGAATGTGAATGTGAATGTGAATGTGAATGTGAATGTGAATGTGAATGTCAATGTCAATGTCAATGTGAATGTCAATGTGAATGTCAATGTGAATGTCAATGTGAATGTCAATGTCAATGTCAATGTGAATGTCAATGTCAATGTGAATGTGAATGTGAATGTGAATGTGAATGTGAATGTGAATGTGAATGTGAATGTGAATGTGAATGTGAATGTGAATGTGAATGTGAATGTGAATGTGAATGTGAATGTGAATGTGAATGTGAATGTGAATGTGAATGTGAATGTGAATGTGAATGTGAATGTGAATGTGAATGTGAATGTGAATGTGAATGTGAATGTGAATGTGAATGTGAATGTGAATGTGAATGTGAATGTGAATGTGAATGTGAATGTGAATGTGAATGTGAATGTGAATGTGAATGTGAATGTGAATGTGAATGTGAATGTGAATGTGAATGTGAATGTGAATGTGAATGTGAATGTGAATGTGAATGTGAATGTGAATGTGAATGTGAATGTGAATGTGAATGTGAATGTGAATGTGAATGTGAATGTGAATGTGAATGTGAATGTGAATGTGAATGTCGATGTCGATGTCGATGTCGATGTCGATGTCGATGTCGATGTCGATGTCGATGTCGATGTCGATGTCGATGTCGATGTCGATGTCGATGTCGATGTCGATGTCGATGTCGATGTCGATGTCGATGTCGATGTCGATGTCAATGTCGATGTGAAAGTCAATATGAATGTGACTGTGAATGTGAACGTGAATGTGTATGTCAATGTCAATGTCAATGTCAATGTCAATGTCAATGTCAATGTCAATGTCAATGTCAATGTCATTGTCAATGTCAATGTCAATGTCAATGTCAATGTCAATGTCAATGTCAATGTCAATGTCAATGTCAATGTCAATGTCAATGTCAATGTCAATGTCAATGTCAATGTCAATGTCAATGTCAATGTCAATGTCAATGTCAATGTCAAGGTCAATGTCAATGTCAATGTCAATGTCAATGTCAATGTCAATGTCAATGTTAATGTCAATGTCAATGTCAATGTGAATGTCAATGTGAATGTCAATGTCAATGTCAATGTCAATGTGAATGTCAATGTGAATGTCAATGTCAATGTGAATGTCAATGTGAATGTCAATGTCAATGTCAATGTCAATGTCAATGTCAATGTCAATGTCAATGTCAATGTCCATGTCAATGTCAATGTCAATGTCAATGTCAATGCGATTGTCAATGTCAATGTCAATGTCAATGTCAATGTCAATGTCAATGTCAATGTGAATGTCGATGTGAATGTCAATGTCAATGTCAATGTCAATGTGAATGTCGATGTGAATGTCAATGTGAATGTCGATGTGAATGTCAATGTCAATGTCAATGTGAATGTCAATGTGAATGACATGTCAATGTCAGTGTCAGTGTCAGTGAAAGTGTCATTGTCATTGTCAGTGTCAGTATCAGTGAAAGTGTCATTGTCAGTGTCAGTATCAGTGAAAGTGTCATTGTCATTGTCACTGTCAGTGTCAGTGTCAGTGTCAGTGTCAGTGTCAGTGTCAGTGTCAGTGTCAGTGTCAGTGTCAGTGTCAGTGTCAGTGTCAGTGTCAGTGTCAGTGTCAGTGTCAGTGTCAGTGTCAGTGTCAGTGTCAGTGTCAATGTGAATGTGAATGTGAATGTGAATGTGAATGTGAATGTGAATGTGAATGTGAATGTCAATGTCAATGTGAATGTCAATGTGAATGTCAATGTGAATGTGAATGTGAATGTGAATGTGAATGTGAATGTGAATGTGAATGTGAATGTGAATGTGAATGTGAATGTGAATGTGAATGTGAATGTGAATGTGAATGTGAATGTGAATGTGAATGTGAATGTGAATGTGAATGTGAATGTGAATGTGAATGTGAATGTGAATGTGAATGTGAATGTGAATGTGAATGTGAATGTGAATGTGAATGTGAATGTGAATGTGAATGTGAATGTGAATGTGAATGTGAATGTGAATGTGAATGTGAATGTGAATGTGAATGTGAATGTGAATGTGAATGTGAATGTGAATGTGAATGTGAATGTGAATGTGAATGTGAATGTGAATGTGAATGTGAATGTGAATGTGAATGTCGATGTCGATGTCGATGTCGATGTCGATGTCGATGTCGATGTCGATGTCGATGTCGATGTCGATGTCGATGTCGATGTCGATGTCGATGTCGATGTCGATGTCGATGTCGATGTCGATGTCAATGTCGATGTGAAAGTCAATATGAATGTGACTGTGAATGTGAATGTGAACGTGAATGTGTATGTCAATGTCAATGTCAATGTCAATGTCAATGTCAATGTCAATGTGAATGTCAATGTGAATGTCAATGTCAATGTCAATGTGAATGTCAATGTCAATGTCAATGTGAATGTGAATGTGAATGTGAATGTGAATGTGAATGTGAATGTGAATGTGAATGTGAATGTGAATGTGAATGTGAATGTGAATGTGAATGTGAATGTGAATGTGAATGTGAATGTGAATGTGAATGTGAATGTGAATGTGAATGTGAATGTGAATGTGAATGTGAATGTGAATGTGAATGTGAATGTGAATGTGAATGTGAATGTGAATGTGAATGTGAATGTGAATGTGAATGTGAATGTGAATGTGAATGTGAATGTGAATGTGAATGTGAATGTGAATGTGAATGTGAATGTGAATGTGAATGTGAATGTGAATGTGAATGTGAATGTGAATGTGAATGTGAATGTGAATGTGAATGTGAATGTGAATGTCGATGTCGATGTCGATGTCGATGTCGATGTCGATGTCGATGTCGATGTCGATGTCGATGTCGATGTCGATGTCGATGTCGATGTCGATGTCGATGTCGATGTCGATGTCGATGTCGATGTCGATGTCAATGTCGATGTGAAAGTCAATATGAATGTGACTGTGCATGTGAACGTGAATGTGTATGTCAATGTCAATGTCAATGTCAATGTCAATGTCAATGTCAATGTCAATGTCAATGTCAATGTCAATGTCAATGTCATTGTCAATGTCAATGTCAATGTCAATGTCAATGTCAATGTCAATGTCAATGTCAATGTCAATGTCAATGTCAATGTCAATGTCAATGTCAATGTCAATGTCAATGTCAATGTCAATGTCAATGTCAATGTCAATGTCAATGTCAAGGTCAATGTCAATGTCAATGTCAATGTCAATGTCAATGTCAATGTCAATGTCAATGTCAATGTCAATGTCAATGTCAATGTGAATGTCAATGTGAATGTCAATGTCAATGTCAATGTCAATGTGAATGTCAATGTGAATGTCAATGTCAATGTGAATGTCAATGTGAATGTCAATGTCAATGTCAATGTCAATGTCAATGTCAATGTCAATGTCAATGTCAATGTCAATGTCCATGTCAATGTCAATGTCAATGTCAATGTCAATGCGATTGTCAATGTCAATGTCAATGTCAATGTCAATGTCAATGTCAATGTCAATGTCAATGTCAATGTCAATGTCAATGTCAATGTCAATGTCAATGTGAATGTCAATGTGAATGTCAATGTCAATGTCAATGTCAATGTGAATGTCAATGTGAATGTCAATGTCAATGTGAATGTCAATGTGAATGTCAATGTCAATGTCAATGTCAATGTCCATGTCAATGTCAATGTCAATGTCAATGTCAATGTCAATGCGATTGTCAATGTCAATGTCAATGTCAATGTCAATGTCAATGTCAATGTCAATGTCAATGTGAATGTCGATGTGAATGTCAATGTCAATGTCAATGTCAATGTGAATGTCGATGTGAATGTCAATGTGAATGTCGATGTGAATGTCAATGTCAATGTCAATGTGAATGTCAATGTGAATGACATGTCAATGTCAGTGTCAGTGTCAGTGAAAGTGTCATTGTCATTGTCAGTGTCAGTATCAGTGAAAGTGTCATTGTCAGTGTCAGTATCAGTGAAAGTGTCATTGTCATTGTCACTGTCAGTGTCAGTGTCAGTGTCAGTGTCAGTGTCAGTGTCAGTGTCAGTGTCAGTGTCAGTGTCAGTGTCAGTGTCAGTGTCAGTGTCAGTGTCAGTGTCAGTGTCAGTGTCAGTGTCAGTGTCAATGTGAATGTGAATGTGAATGTGAATGTGAATGTGAATGTGAATGTGAATGTGAATGTCAATGTCAATGTGAATGTCAATGTGAATGTCAATGTGAATGTCAATGTGAATGTCAATGTCAATGTCAATGTGAATGTCAATGTCAATGTCAATGTGAATGTGAATGTGAATGTGAATGTGAATGTGAATGTGAATGTGAATGTCGATGTCGATGTCGATGTCGATGTCGATGTCGATGTCGATGTCGATGTCGATGTCGATGTCGATGTCGATGTCGATGTCGATGTCGATGTCAATGTCGATGTGAAAGTCAATATGAATGTGACTGTGAATGTGAACGTGAATGTGTATGTCAATGTCAATGTCAATGTCAATGTCAATGTCAATGTCAATGTCAATGTCAATGTCAATGTCAATGTCAATGTCAATGTCAATGTCAATGTCAATGTCAATGTCAATGTCAATGTCAATGTCAATGTGAATGTCAATGTGAATGTCAATGTCAATGTGAATGTCAATGTGAATGTCAATGTCAATGTCAATGTCAATGTCAATGTCAATGTCCATGTCAATGTCAATGTCAATGTCAATGTCAATGCGATTGTCAATGTCAATGTCAATGTCAATGTCAATGTCAATGTCAATGTCAATGTGAATGTCGATGTGAATGTCAATGTCAATGTCAATGTCAATGTGAATGTCGATGTGAATGTCAATGTGAATGTCGATGTGAATGTCAATGTCAATGTCAATGTGAATGTCAATGTGAATGACATGTCAATGTCAGTGTCAGTGTCAGTGAAAGTGTCATTGTCATTGTCAGTGTCAGTATCAGTGAAAGTGTCATTGTCAGTGTCAGTATCAGTGAAAGTGTCATTGTCATTGTCACTGTCAGTGTCAGTGTCAGTGTCAGTGTCAGTGTCAGTGTCAGTGTCAGTGTCAGTGTCAGTGTCAGTGTCATTGTCATTGTCAGTGTCAGTATCAGTGAAAGTGTCATTGTCAGTGTCAGTATCAGTGAAAGTGTCATTGTCATTGTCACTGTCAGTGTCAGTGTCAGTGTCAGTGTCAGTGTCAGTGTCAGTGTCAGTGTCAGTGTCAGTGTCAGTGTCAGTGTCAGTGTCAGTGTCAGTGTCAGTGTCAGTGTCAGTGTCAGTGTCAGTGTCAATGTGAATGTGAATGTGAATGTGAATGTGAATGTGAATGTCAATGTCAATGTGAATGTCAATGTGAATGTCAATGTGAATGTCAATGTGAATGTCAATGTCAATGTCAATGTGAATGTCAATGTCAATGTCAATGTCAATGTCAATGTGAATGTGAATGTGAATGTGAATGTCGATGTCGATGTCGATGTCGATGTCGATGTCGATGTCGATGTCGATGTCGATGTCGATGTCGATGTCGATGTCGATGTCGATGTCGATGTCGATGTCGATGTCGATGTCGATGTCGATGTCGATGTCGATGTCGATGTCGATGTCGATGTCGATGTCGATGTCGATGTCGATGTCGATGTCGATGTCGATGTCGATGTCGATGTCGATGTCGATGTCGATGTCGATGTCGATGTCGATGTCGATGTCGATGTCGATGTCGATGTCCATGTCAATGTCAATGTCCATGTCAATGTCAATGTCAATGTCAATGTCAATGCGATTGCCAATGTCAATGTCAATGTCAATGTCAATGTCAATGTCAATGTCAATGTGAATGTCAATGTGAATGTCAATGTCAATGTGAATGTCAATGTGAATGTCAATGTCAATGTCAATGTCAATGTCAATGTCAATGTCCATGTCAATGTCAATGTCAATGTCAATGTCAATGCGATTGTCAATGTCAATGTCAATGTCAATGTCAATGTCAATGTCAATGTCAATGTCAATGTGAATGTCGATGTGAATGTCAATGTCAATGTCAATGTCAATGTGAATGTCGATGTGAATGTCAATGTGAATGTCGATGTGAATGTCAATGTCAATGTCAATGTGAATGTCAATGTGAATAACATGTCAATGTCAGTGTCAGTGTCAGTGAAAGTGTCATTGTCATTGTCAGTGTCAGTATCAGTGAAAGTGTCATTGTCAGTGTCAGTATCAGTGAAAGTGTCATTGTCATTGTCACTGTCAGTGTCAGTGTCAGTGTCAGTGTCAGTGTCAGTGTCAGTGTCAGTGTCAGTGTCAGTGTCAGTGTCAGTGTCAGTGTCAGTGTCAGTGTCAGTGTCAGTGTCAGTGTCAGTGTCAATGTGAATGTGAATGTGAATGTGAATGTGAATGTGAATGTCAATGTGAATGTCAATGTCAATGTGAATGTCAATGTGAATGTCAATGTGAATGTCAATGTGAATGTCAATGTCAATGTCAATGTGAATGTCAATGTCAATGTCAATGTGAATGTGAATGTGAATGTGAATGTGAATGTGAATGTGAATGTCGATGTCGATGTCGATGTCGATGTCGATGTCGATGTCGATGTCGATGTCGATGTCGATGTCGATGTCGATGTCGATGTCGATGTCGATGTCGATGTCGATGTCGATGTCGATGTCGATGTCGATGTCGATGTCGATGTCGATGTCGATGTCGATGTCGATGTCGATGTCCATGTCAATGTCAATGTCAATGTCAATGTCAATGTCAATGTCAATGTCAATGTCAATGTCAATGTCAATGTCAATGTGAATGTCGATGTGAATGTCAATGTCAATGTCAATGTCAATGTGAATGTCAATGTGAATGTCAATGTGAATGTCAATGTCAATGTCAATGTGAATGTGAATGTGAATGTGAATGTGAATGTGAATGTGAATGTGAATGTGAATGTGAATGTGAATGTGAATGTGAATGTGAATGTGAATGTGAATGTGAATGTGAATGTGAATGTGAATGTGAATGTGAATGTGAATGTGAATGTGAATGTGAATGTGAATGTGAATGTGAATGTGAATGTGAATGTGAATGTGAATGTGAATGTGAATGTGAATGTGAATGTGAATGTGAATGTGAATGTGAATGTGAATGTGAATGTGAATGTGAATGTGAATGTGAATGTGAATGTGAATGTGAATGTGAATGTGAATGTGAATGTGAATGTGAATGTGAATGTGAATGTGAATGTGAATGTGAATGTGAATGTGAATGTGAATGTGAATGTGAATGTGAATGTGAATGTGAATGTGAATGTGAATGTGAATGTGAATGTGAATGTGAATGTGAATGTGAATGTGAATGTGAATGTGAATGTGAATGTGAATGTGAATGTGAATGTGAATGTGAATGTGAATGTGAATGTGAATGTGAATGTGAATGTGAATGTGAATGTGAATGTCGATGTCGATGTCGATGTCGATGTCGATGTCGATGTCGATGTCGATGTCGATGTCGATGTCGATGTCGATGTCGATGTCGATGTCGATGTCGATGTCGATGTCGATGTCGATGTCGATGTCGATGTCGATGTCGATGTCGATGTCGATGTCGATGTCGATGTCGATGTCGATGTCGATGTCGATGTCAATGTCGATGTGAAAGTCAATATGAATGTGACTGTGAATGTGAACGTGAATGTGTATGTCAATGTCAATGTCAATGTCAATGTCAATGTCAATGTCAATGTCAATGTCAATGTCAATGTCAATGTCATTGTCAATGTCAATGTCAATGTCAATGTCAATGTCAATGTCAATGTCAATGTCAATGTCAATGTCAATGTCAATGTCAATGTCAATGTCAATGTCATTGTCAATGTCAATGTCAATGTCAATGTCAATGTCAATGTCAATGTCAATGTCAATGTCAATGTCAATGTCAATGTCAATGTCAATGTCAATGTCAATGTCAATGTCAATGTCAATGTCAATGTCAATGTCAATGTCAATGTCAAGGTCAATGTCAATGTCAATGTCAATGTCAATGTCAATGTCAATGTCAATGTCAATGTCAATGTCAATGTCAATGTCAATGTGAATGTCAATGTGAATGTCAATGTCAATGTCAATGTCAATGTGAATGTCAATGTGAATGTCAATGTCAATGTGAATGTCAATGTGAATGTCAATGTCAATGTCAATGTCAATGTCAATGTCAATGTCAATGTCAATGTCAATGTCAATGTCCATGTCAATGTCAATGTCAATGTCAATGTCAATGCGATTGTCAATGTCAATGTCAATGTCAATGTCAATGTCAATGTCAATGTCAATGTCAATGTCAATGTCAATGTCAATGTCAATGTCAATGTCAATGTGAATGTCAATGTGAATGTCAATGTCAATGTCAATGTCAATGTGAATGTCAATGTGAATGTCAATGTCAATGTGAATGTCAATGTGAATGTCAATGTCAATGTCAATGTCAATGTCCATGTCAATGTCAATGTCAATGTCAATGTCAATGTCAATGCGATTGTCAATGTCAATGTCAATGTCAATGTCAATGTCAATGTCAATGTCAATGTCAATGTGAATGTCGATGTGAATGTCAATGTCAATGTCAATGTCAATGTGAATGTCGATGTGAATGTCAATGTGAATGTCGATGTGAATGTCAATGTCAATGTCAATGTGAATGTCAATGTGAATGACATGTCAATGTCAGTGTCAGTGTCAGTGAAAGTGTCATTGTCATTGTCAGTGTCAGTATCAGTGAAAGTGTCATTGTCAGTGTCAGTATCAGTGAAAGTGTCATTGTCATTGTCACTGTCAGTGTCAGTGTCAGTGTCAGTGTCAGTGTCAGTGTCAGTGTCAGTGTCAGTGTCAGTGTCAGTGTCAGTGTCAGTGTCAGTGTCAGTGTCAGTGTCAGTGTCAGTGTCAGTGTCAGTGTCAATGTGAATGTGAATGTGAATGTGAATGTGAATGTGAATGTGAATGTGAATGTGAATGTCAATGTCAATGTGAATGTCAATGTGAATGTCAATGTGAATGTCAATGTGAATGTCAATGTCAATGTCAATGTGAATGTCAATGTCAATGTGAATGTGAATGTGAATGTGAATGTGAATGTGAATGTGAATGTGAATGTGAATGTCGATGTCGATGTCGATGTCGATGTCGATGTCGATGTCGATGTCGATGTCGATGTCGATGTCAATGTCGATGTGAAAGTCAATATGAATGTGACTGTGAATGTGAACGTGAATGTGTATGTCAATGTCAATGTCAATGTCAATGTCAATGACAATGTCAATGTCAATGTCAATGTCAATGTCAATGTCAATGTCAATGTCAATGTCAATGTCAATGTCAATGTCAATGTCAATGTCAATGTCAATGTCAATGTGAATGTCAATGTGAATGTCAATGTCAATGTGAATGTCAATGTGAATGTCAATGTCAATGTCAATGTCAATGTCAATGTCAATGTCCATGTCAATGTCAATGTCAATGTCAATGTCAATGCGATTGTCAATGTCAATGTCAATGTCAATGTCAATGTCAATGTCAATGTCAATGTGAATGTCGATGTGAATGTCAATGTCAATGTCAATGTCAATGTGAATGTCGATGTGAATGTCAATGTGAATGTCGATGTGAATGTCAATGTCAATGTCAATGTCAATGTCAATGTGAATGACATGTCAATGTCAGTGTCAGTGTCAGTGAAAGTGTCATTGTCATTGTCAGTGTCAGTATCAGTGAAAGTGTCATTGTCAGTGTCAGTATCAGTGAAAGTGTCATTGTCATTGTCACTGTCAGTGTCAGTGTCAGTGTCAGTGTCAGTGTCAGTGTCAGTGTCAGTGTCAGTGTCAGTGTCAGTGTCATTGTCATTGTCAGTGTCAGTATCAGTGAAAGTGTCATTGTCAGTGTCAGTATCAGTGAAAGTGTCATTGTCATTGTCACTGTCAGTGTCAGTGTCAGTGTCAGTGTCAGTGTCAGTGTCAGTGTCAGTGTCAGTGTCAGTGTCAGTGTCAGTGTCAGTGTCAGTGTCAGTGTCAGTGTCAGTGTCAGTGTCAGTGTCAGTGTCAATGTGAATGTGAATGTGAATGTGAATGTGAATGTGAATGTCAATGTCAATGTGAATGTCAATGTGAATGTCAATGTGAATGTCAATGTGAATGTCAATGTCAATGTCAATGTGAATGTCAATGTCAATGTCAATGTCAATGTCAATGTGAATGTGAATGTGAATGTGAATGTCGATGTCGATGTCGATGTCGATGTCGATGTCGATGTCGATGTCGATGTCGATGTCGATGTCGATGTCGATGTCGATGTCGATGTCGATGTCGATGTCGATGTCGATGTCGATGTCGATGTCGATGTCGATGTCGATGTCGATGTCGATGTCGATGTCGATGTCGATGTCGATGTCGATGTCGATGTCGATGTCGATGTCGATGTCGATGTCCATGTCAATGTCAATGTCAATGTCAATGTCAATGTCAATGTCAATGTCAATGTCAATGCGATTGCCAATGTCAATGTCAATGTCAATGTCAATGTCAATGTCAATGTCAATGTCAATGTGAATGTCAATGTGAATGTCAATGTCAATGTGAATGTCAATGTGAATGTCAATGTCAATGTCAATGTCAATGTCAATGTCAATGTCCATGTCAATGTCAATGTCAATGTCAATGTCAATGCGATTGTCAATGTCAATGTCAATGTCAATGTCAATGTCAATGTCAATGTCAATGTCAATGTGAATGTCGATGTGAATGTCAATGTCAATGTCAATGTCAATGTGAATGTCGATGTGAATGTCAATGTGAATGTCGATGTGAATGTCAATGTCAATGTCAATGTGAATGTCAATGTGAATAACATGTCAATGTCAGTGTCAGTGTCAGTGAAAGTGTCATTGTCATTGTCAGTGTCAGTATCAGTGAAAGTGTCATTGTCAGTGTCAGTATCAGTGAAAGTGTCATTGTCATTGTCACTGTCAGTGTCAGTGTCAGTGTCAGTGTCAGTGTCAGTGTCAGTGTCAGTGTCAGTGTCAGTGTCAGTGTCAGTGTCAGTGTCAGTGTCAGTGTCAGTGTCAGTGTCAGTGTCAGTGTCAATGTGAATGTGAATGTGAATGTGAATGTGAATGTGAATGTCAATGTGAATGTCAATGTCAATGTGAATGTCAATGTGAATGTCAATGTGAATGTCAATGTGAATGTCAATGTCAATGTCAATGTGAATGTCAATGTCAATGTCAATGTGAATGTGAATGTGAATGTGAATGTGAATGTGAATGTGAATGTCGATGTCGATGTCGATGTCGATGTCGATGTCGATGTCGATGTCGATGTCGATGTCGATGTCGATGTCGATGTCGATGTCGATGTCGATGTCGATGTCGATGTCGATGTCGATGTCGATGTCGATGTCGATGTCGATGTCGATGTCGATGTCGATGTCGATGTCGATGTCGATGTCGATGTCCATGTCAATGTCAATGTCAATGTCAATGTCAATGTCAATGTCAATGTCAATGTCAATGTCAATGTCAATGTCAATGTGAATGTCGATGTGAATGTCAATGTCAATGTCAATGTCAATGTGAATGTCAATGTGAATGTCAATGTCAATGTCAATGTCAATGTGAATGTGAATGTGAATGTGAATGTGAATGTGAATGTGAATGTGAATGTGAATGTGAATGTGAATGTGAATGTGAATGTGAATGTGAATGTGAATGTGAATGTGAATGTGAATGTGAATGTGAATGTGAATGTGAATGTGAATGTGAATGTGAATGTGAATGTGAATGTGAATGTGAATGTGAATGTGAATGTGAATGTGAATGTGAATGTGAATGTGAATGTGAATGTGAATGTGAATGTGAATGTGAATGTGAATGTGAATGTGAATGTGAATGTGAATGTGAATGTGAATGTGAATGTGAATGTGAATGTGAATGTGAATGTGAATGTGTATGTCAATGTCAATGTCAATGTCAATGTCAATGTCAATGTCAATGTCAATGTCAATGTCAATGTCAATGTCATTGTCAATGTCAATGTCAATGTCAATGTCAATGTCAATGTCAATGTCAATGTCAATGTCAATGTCAATGTCAATGTCAATGTCAATGTCAATGTCATTGTCAATGTCAATGTCAATGTCAATGTCAATGTCAATGTCAATGTCAATGTCAATGTCAATGTCAATGTCAATGTCAATGTCAATGTCAATGTCAATGTCAATGTCAATGTCAATGTCAATGTCAATGTCAATGTCAATGTCAAGGTCAATGTCAATGTCAATGTCAATGTCAATGTCAATGTCAATGTCAATGTCAATGTCAATGTCAATGTCAATGTCAATGTGAATGTCAATGTGAATGTCAATGTCAATGTCAATGTCAATGTGAATGTCAATGTGAATGTCAATGTCAATGTGAATGTCAATGTGAATGTCAATGTCAATGTCAATGTCAATGTCAATGTCAATGTCAATGTCAATGTCAATGTCAATGTCCATGTCAATGTCAATGTCAATGTCAATGTCAATGCGATTGTCAATGTCAATGTCAATGTCAATGTCAATGTCAATGTCAATGTCAATGTCAATGTCAATGTCAATGTCAATGTCAATGTCAATGTCAATGTCAATGTGAATGTCAATGTGAATGTCAATGTCAATGTCAATGTCAATGTGAATGTCAATGTGAATGTCAATGTCAATGTGAATGTCAATGTGAATGTCAATGTCAATGTCAATGTCAATGTCCATGTCAATGTCAATGTCAATGTCAATGTCAATGTCAATGCGATTGTCAATGTCAATGTCAATGTCAATGTCAATGTCAATGTCAATGTCAATGTCAATGTGAATGTCGATGTGAATGTCAATGTCAATGTCAATGTCAATGTGAATGTCGATGTGAATGTCAATGTGAATGTCGATGTGAATGTCAATGTCAATGTCAATGTGAATGTCAATGTGAATGACATGTCAATGTCAGTGTCAGTGTCAGTGAAAGTGTCATTGTCATTGTCAGTGTCAGTATCAGTGAAAGTGTCATTGTCAGTGTCAGTATCAGTGAAAGTGTCATTGTCATTGTCACTGTCAGTGTCAGTGTCAGTGTCAGTGTCAGTGTCAGTGTCAGTGTCAGTGTCAGTGTCAGTGTCAGTGTCAGTGTCAGTGTCAGTGTCAGTGTCAGTGTCAGTGTCAGTGTCAGTGTCAGTGTCAATGTGAATGTGAATGTGAATGTGAATGTGAATGTGAATGTGAATGTGAATGTGAATGTCAATGTCAATGTGAATGTCAATGTGAATGTCAATGTGAATGTCAATGTGAATGTCAATGTCAATGTCAATGTGAATGTCAATGTCAATGTCAATGTGAATGTGAATGTGAATGTGAATGTGAATGTGAATGTGAATGTCGATGTCGATGTCGATGTCGATGTCGATGTCGATGTCGATGTCGATGTCGATGTCGATGTCGATGTCGATGTCGATGTCGATGTCGATGTCAATGTCGATGTGAAAGTCAATATGAATGTGACTGTGAATGTGAACGTGAATGTGTATGTCAATGTCAATGTCAATGTCAATGTCAATGTCAATGTCAATGTCAATGTCAATGTCAATGTCAATGTCAATGTCAATGTCAATGTCAATGTCAATGTCAATGTCAATGTCAATGTCAATGTCAATGTGAATGTCAATGTGAATGTCAATGTCAATGTGAATGTCAATGTGAATGTCAATGTCAATGTCAATGTCAATGTCAATGTCAATGTCCATGTCAATGTCAATGTCAATGTCAATGTCAATGCGATTGTCAATGTCAATGTCAATGTCAATGTCAATGTCAATGTCAATGTCAATGTGAATGTCGATGTGAATGTCAATGTCAATGTCAATGTCAATGTGAATGTCGATGTGAATGTCAATGTGAATGTCGATGTGAATGTCAATGTCAATGTCAATGTCAATGTCAATGTGAATGACATGTCAATGTCAGTGTCAGTGTCAGTGAAAGTGTCATTGTCATTGTCAGTGTCAGTATCAGTGAAAGTGTCATTGTCAGTGTCAGTATCAGTGAAAGTGTCATTGTCATTGTCACTGTCAGTGTCAGTGTCAGTGTCAGTGTCAGTGTCAGTGTCAGTGTCAGTGTCAGTGTCAGTGTCAGTGTCAGTGTCATTGTCATTGTCAGTGTCAGTATCAGTGAAAGTGTCATTGTCAGTGTCAGTATCAGTGAAAGTGTCATTGTCATTGTCACTGTCAGTGTCAGTGTCAGTGTCAGTGTCAGTGTCAGTGTCAGTGTCAGTGTCAGTGTCAGTGTCAGTGTCAGTGTCAGTGTCAGTGTCAGTGTCAGTGTCAGTGTCAGTGTCAGTGTCAGTGTCAATGTGAATGTGAATGTGAATGTGAATGTGAATGTGAATGTCAATGTCAATGTGAATGTCAATGTGAATGTCAATGTGAATGTCAATGTCAATGTCAATGTGAATGTCAATGTCAATGTCAATGTCAATGTCAATGTGAATGTGAATGTGAATGTGAATGTGAATGTGAATGTCGATGTCGATGTCGATGTCGATGTCGATGTCGATGTCGATGTCGATGTCGATGTCGATGTCGATGTCGATGTCGATGTCGATGTCGATGTCGATGTCGATGTCAATGTCAATGCGATTGCCAATGTCAATGTCAATGTCAATGTGAATGTCGATGTGAATGTCAATGTCAATGTCAATGTCAATGTGAATGTCGATGTGAATGTCAATGTGAATGTCGATGTGAATGTCAATGTCAATGTCAATGTCAATGTCAATGTGAATGACATGTCAATGTCAGTGTCAGTGTCAGTGAAAGTGTCATTGTCATTGTCAGTGTCAGTATCAGTGAAAGTGTCAGTGTCAGTGTCAGTGTCAGTGTCAGTGTCAGTGTCAGTGTCAGTGTCAGTGTCAGTGTCAGTGTCAGTGTCAGTGTCAGTGTCAGTGTCAGTGTCAATGTGAATGTGAATGTGAATGTGAATGTGAATGTGAATGTCAATGTCAATGTGAATGTCAATGTGAATGTCAATGTGAATGTCAATGTCAATGTCAATGTGAATGTCAATGTCAATGTCAATGTCAATGTCAATGTGAATGTGAATGTGAATGTGAATGTGAATGTGAATGTCGATGTCGATGTCGATGTCGATGTCGATGTCGATGTCAATGTCAATGTCAATGTCAATGTCAATGTCAATGTCAATGCGATTGCCAATGTCAATGTCAATGTCAATGTCAATGTCAATGTCAATGTCAATGTCAATGTGAATGTCAATGTGAATGTCAATGTCAATGTGAATGTCAATGTGAATGTCAATGTCAATGTCAATGTCAATGTCAATGTCAATGTCAATGTCCATGTCAATGTCAATGTCAATGTCAATGTCAATGCGATTGTCAATGTCAATGTCAATGTCAATGTCAATGTCAATGTCAATGTCAATGTCAATGTGAATGTCGATGTGAATGTCAATGTCAATGTCAATGTCAATGTGAATGTCGATGTGAATGTCAATGTGAATGTCGATGTGAATGTCAATGTCAATGTCAATGTGAATGTCAATGTGAATAACATGTCAATGTCAGTGTCAGTGTCAGTGAAAGTGTCATTGTCATTGTCAGTGTCAGTATCAGTGAAAGTGTCATTGTCAGTGTCAGTATCAGTGAAAGTGTCATTGTCATTGTCACTGTCAGTGTCAGTGTCAGTGTCAGTGTCAGTGTCAGTGTCAGTGTCAGTGTCAGTGTCAGTGTCAGTGTCAGTGTCAGTGTCAGTGTCAGTGTCAGTGTCAGTGTCAGTGTCAGTGTCAATGTGAATGTGAATGTGAATGTGAATGTGAATGTGAATGTCAATGTGAATGTCAATGTCAATGTGAATGTCAATGTGAATGTCAATGTGAATGTCAATGTGAATGTCAATGTCAATGTCAATGTGAATGTCAATGTCAATGTGAATGTGAATGTGAATGTGAATGTGAATGTGAATGTGAATGTGAATGTCGATGTCGATGTCGATGTCGATGTCGATGTCGATGTCGATGTCGATGTCGATGTCGATGTCGATGTCGATGTCGATGTCGATGTCGATGTCGATGTCGATGTCGATGTCGATGTCCATGTCAATGTCAATGTCAATGTCAATGTCAATGTCAATGTCAATGTCAATGTCAATGTCAATGTCAATGTCAATGTGAATGTCGATGTGAATGTCAATGTCAATGTCAATGTCAATGTGAATGTCAATGTGAATGTCAATGTCAATGTCAATGTCAATGTGAATGTGAATGTGAATGTGAATGTGAATGTGAATGTGAATGTGAATGTGAATGTGAATGTGAATGTGAATGTGAATGTGAATGTGAATGTGAATGTGAATGTGAATGTGAATGTGAATGTGAATGTGAATGTGAATGTGAATGTGAATGTGAATGTGAATGTGAATGTGAATGTGAATGTGAATGTGAATGTGAATGTGAATGTGAATGTGAATGTGAATGTGAATGTGAATGTGAATGTGAATGTGAATGTGAATGTGAATGTGAATGTGAATGTGAATGTGAATGTGAATGTGAATGTGAATGTGAATGTGAATGTGAATGTGAATGTGAATGTGAATGTGAATGTGAATGTGAATGTGAATGTGAATGTGAATGTGAATGTGAATGTGAATGTGAATGTGAATGTGAATGTGAATGTGAATGTGAATGTGAATGTGAATGTGAATGTGAATGTGAATGTGAATGTGAATGTGAATGTGAATGTGAATGTGAATGTGAATGTGAATGTGAATGTGAATGTGAATGTGAATGTGAATGTGAATGTGAATGTCGATGTCGATGTCGATGTCGATGTCGATGTCGATGTCGATGTCGATGTCGATGTCGATGTCGATGTCGATGTCGATGTCGATGTCGATGTCGATGTCGATGTCGATGTCGATGTCGATGTCGATGTCGATGTCGATGTCAATGTCGATGTGAAAGTCAATATGAATGTGACTGTGAATGTGAATGTGAACGTGAATGTGTATGTCAATGTCAATGTCAATGTCAATGTCAATGTCAATGTCAATGTGAATGTCAATGTGAATGTCAATGTCAATGTCAATGTGAATGTCAATGTCAATGTCAATGTGAATGTGAATGTGAATGTGAATGTGAATGTGAATGTGAATGTGAATGTGAATGTGAATGTGAATGTGAATGTGAATGTGAATGTGAATGTGAATGTGAATGTGAATGTGAATGTGAATGTGAATGTGAATGTGAATGTGAATGTGAATGTGAATGTGAATGTGAATGTGAATGTGAATGTGAATGTGAATGTGAATGTGAATGTGAATGTGAATGTGAATGTGAATGTGAATGTGAATGTGAATGTGAATGTGAATGTGAATGTGAATGTGAATGTGAATGTGAATGTGAATGTGAATGTGAATGTGAATGTGAATGTGAATGTGAATGTGAATGTGAATGTGAATGTGAATGTGAATGTGAATGTGAATGTGAATGTGAATGTCGATGTCGATGTCGATGTCGATGTCGATGTCGATGTCGATGTCGATGTCGATGTCGATGTCGATGTCGATGTCGATGTCGATGTCGATGTCGATGTCGATGTCGATGTCGATGTCGATGTCGATGTCGATGTCAATGTCGATGTGAAAGTCAATATGAATGTGACTGTGAATGTGAACGTGAATGTGTATGTCAATGTCAATGTCAATGTCAATGTCAATGTCAATGTCAATGTCAATGTCAATGTCAATGTCAATGTCATTGTCAATGTCAATGTCAATGTCAATGTCAATGTCAATGTCAATGTCAATGTCAATGTCAATGTCAATGTCAATGTCAATGTCAATGTCAATGTCAATGTCAATGTCAATGTCAATGTCAATGTCAATGTCAATGTCAATGTCAAGGTCAATGTCAATGTCAATGTCAATGTCAATGTCAATGTCAATGTCAATGTCAATGTCAATGTCAATGTCAATGTCAATGTGAATGTCAATGTGAATGTCAATGTCAATGTCAATGTCAATGTGAATGTCAATGTGAATGTCAATGTCAATGTGAATGTCAATGTGAATGTCAATGTCAATGTCAATGTCAATGTCAATGTCAATGTCAATGTCAATGTCAATGTCAATGTCCATGTCAATGTCAATGTCAATGTCAATGTCAATGCGATTGTCAATGTCAATGTCAATGTCAATGTCAATGTCAATGTCAATGTCAATGTCAATGTCAATGTCAATGTCAATGTCAATGTGAATGTCAATGTGAATGTCAATGTCAATGTCAATGTCAATGTGAATGTCAATGTGAATGTCAATGTCAATGTGAATGTCAATGTGAATGTCAATGTCAATGTCAATGTCAATGTCCATGTCAATGTCAATGTCAATGTCAATGTCAATGTCAATGCGATTGTCAATGTCAATGTCAATGTCAATGTCAATGTCAATGTCAATGTCAATGTCAATGTGAATGTCGATGTGAATGTCAATGTCAATGTCAATGTCAATGTGAATGTCGATGTGAATGTCAATGTGAATGTCGATGTGAATGTCAATGTCAATGTCAATGTGAATGTCAATGTGAATGACATGTCAATGTCAGTGTCAGTGTCAGTGAAAGTGTCATTGTCATTGTCAGTGTCAGTATCAGTGAAAGTGTCATTGTCAGTGTCAGTATCAGTGAAAGTGTCATTGTCATTGTCACTGTCAGTGTCAGTGTCAGTGTCAGTGTCAGTGTCAGTGTCAGTGTCAGTGTCAGTGTCAGTGTCAGTGTCAGTGTCAGTGTCAGTGTCAGTGTCAGTGTCAGTGTCAGTGTCAGTGTCAATGTGAATGTGAATGTGAATGTGAATGTGAATGTGAATGTGAATGTGAATGTGAATGTGAATGTGAATGTCAATGTCAATGTGAATGTCAATGTGAATGTCAATGTGAATGTCAATGTGAATGTCAATGTCAATGTCAATGTGAATGTCAATGTCAATGTCAATGTGAATGTGAATGTGAATGTGAATGTGAATGTGAATGTGAATGTGAATGTGAATGTCGATGTCGATGTCGATGTCGATGTCGATGTCGATGTCGATGTCGATGTCGATGTCGATGTCGATGTCAATGTCGATGTGAAAGTCAATATGAATGTGACTGTGAATGTGAACGTGAATGTGTATGTCAATGTCAATGTCAATGTCAATGTCAATGTCAATGTCAATGTCAATGTCAATGTCAATGTCAATGTCAATGTCAATGTCAATGTCAATGTCAATGTCAATGTCAATGTCAATGTCAATGTCAATGTGAATGTCAATGTGAATGTCAATGTCAATGTGAATGTCAATGTGAATGTCAATGTCAATGTCAATGTCAATGTCAATGTCAATGTCCATGTCAATGTCAATGTCAATGTCAATGTCAATGCGATTGTCAATGTCAATGTCAATGTCAATGTCAATGTCAATGTCAATGTCAATGTGAATGTCGATGTGAATGTCAATGTCAATGTCAATGTCAATGTGAATGTCGATGTGAATGTCAATGTGAATGTCGATGTGAATGTCAATGTCAATGTCAATGTGAATGTCAATGTGAATGACATGTCAATGTCAGTGTCAGTGTCAGTGAAAGTGTCATTGTCATTGTCAGTGTCAGTATCAGTGAAAGTGTCATTGTCAGTGTCAGTATCAGTGAAAGTGTCATTGTCATTGTCACTGTCAGTGTCAGTGTCAGTGTCAGTGTCAGTGTCAGTGTCAGTGTCAGTGTCAGTGTCAGTGTCAGTGTCAGTGTCATTGTCATTGTCAGTGTCAGTATCAGTGAAAGTGTCATTGTCAGTGTCAGTATCAGTGAAAGTGTCATTGTCATTGTCACTGTCAGTGTCAGTGTCAGTGTCAGTGTCAGTGTCAGTGTCAGTGTCAGTGTCAGTGTCAGTGTCAGTGTCAGTGTCAGTGTCAGTGTCAGTGTCAGTGTCAGTGTCAGTGTCAGTGTCAGTGTCAGTGTCAATGTGAATGTGAATGTGAATGTGAATGTGAATGTGAATGTCAATGTCAATGTGAATGTCAATGTGAATGTCAATGTGAATGTCAATGTGAATGTCAATGTCAATGTCAATGTGAATGTCAATGTCAATGTCAATGTCAATGTCAATGTGAATGTGAATGTGAATGTGAATGTCGATGTCGATGTCGATGTCGATGTCGATGTCGATGTCGATGTCGATGTCGATGTCGATGTCGATGTCGATGTCGATGTCGATGTCGATGTCGATGTCGATGTCGATGTCGATGTCGATGTCGATGTCGATGTCGATGTCGATGTCGATGTCGATGTCGATGTCGATGTCGATGTCGATGTCGATGTCGATGTCGATGTCGATGTCGATGTCGATGTCGATGTCGATGTCGATGTCGATGTCGATGTCGATGTCGATGTCCATGTCAATGTCAATGTCAATGTCAATGTCAATGTCAATGTCAATGTCAATGCGATTGCCAATGTCAATGTCAATGTCAATGTCAATGTCAATGTCAATGTCAATGTCAATGTGAATGTCAATGTGAATGTCAATGTCAATGTGAATGTCAATGTGAATGTCAATGTCAATGTCAATGTCAATGTCAATGTCAATGTCCATGTCAATGTCAATGTCAATGTCAATGTCAATGCGATTGTCAATGTCAATGTCAATGTCAATGTCAATGTCAATGTCAATGTCAATGTCAATGTGAATGTCGATGTGAATGTCAATGTCAATGTCAATGTCAATGTGAATGTCGATGTGAATGTCAATGTGAATGTCGATGTGAATGTCAATGTCAATGTCAATGTGAATGTCAATGTGAATAACATGTCAATGTCAGTGTCAGTGTCAGTGAAAGTGTCATTGTCATTGTCAGTGTCAGTATCAGTGAAAGTGTCATTGTCAGTGTCAGTATCAGTGAAAGTGTCATTGTCATTGTCACTGTCAGTGTCAGTGTCAGTGTCAGTGTCAGTGTCAGTGTCAGTGTCAGTGTCAGTGTCAGTGTCAGTGTCAGTGTCAGTGTCAGTGTCAGTGTCAGTGTCAGTGTCAGTGTCAGTGTCAGTGTCAGTGTCAATGTGAATGTGAATGTGAATGTGAATGTGAATGTGAATGTCAATGTGAATGTCAATGTCAATGTGAATGTCAATGTGAATGTCAATGTGAATGTCAATGTGAATGTCAATGTCAATGTCAATGTGAATGTCAATGTCAATGTCAATGTGAATGTGAATGTGAATGTGAATGTGAATGTGAATGTGAATGTGAATGTCGATGTCGATGTCGATGTCGATGTCGATGTCGATGTCGATGTCGATGTCGATGTCGATGTCGATGTCGATGTCGATGTCGATGTCGATGTCGATGTCGATGTCGATGTCGATGTCGATGTCGATGTCCATGTCAATGTCAATGTCAATGTCAATGTCAATGTCAATGTCAATGTCAATGTCAATGTCAATGTCAATGTCAATGTGAATGTCGATGTGAATGTCAATGTCAATGTCAATGTCAATGTGAATGTCAATGTGAATGTCAATGTCAATGTCAATGTCAATGTGAATGTGAATGTGAATGTGAATGTGAATGTGAATGTGAATGTGAATGTGAATGTGAATGTGAATGTGAATGTGAATGTGAATGTGAATGTGAATGTGAATGTGAATGTGAATGTGAATGTGAATGTGAATGTGAATGTGAATGTGAATGTGAATGTGAATGTGAATGTGAATGTGAATGTGAATGTGAATGTGAATGTGAATGTGAATGTGAATGTGAATGTGAATGTGAATGTGAATGTGAATGTGAATGTGAATGTGAATGTGAATGTGAATGTGAATGTGAATGTGAATGTGAATGTGAATGTGAATGTGAATGTGAATGTGAATGTGAATGTGAATGTGAATGTGAATGTGAATGTCGATGTCGATGTCGATGTCGATGTCGATGTCGATGTCGATGTCGATGTCGATGTCGATGTCGATGTCGATGTCGATGTCGATGTCGATGTCGATGTCGATGTCGATGTCGATGTCGATGTCGATGTCGATGTCGATGTCGATGTCGATGTCGATGTCGATGTCGATGTCGATGTCGATGTCGATGTCGATGTCGATGTCGATGTCGATGTCGATGTCGATGTCGATGTCGATGTCGATGTCGATGTCGATGTCCATGTCAATGTCAATGTCAATGTCAATGTCAATGTCAATGTCAATGTCAATGCGATTGCCAATGTCAATGTCAATGTCAATGTCAATGTCAATGTCAATGTCAATGTCAATGTGAATGTCAATGTGAATGTCAATGTCAATGTGAATGTCAATGTGAATGTCAATGTCAATGTCAATGTCAATGTCAATGTCAATGTCCATGTCAATGTCAATGTCAATGTCAATGTCAATGCGATTGTCAATGTCAATGTCAATGTCAATGTCAATGTCAATGTCAATGTCAATGTCAATGTGAATGTCGATGTGAATGTCAATGTCAATGTCAATGTCAATGTGAATGTCGATGTGAATGTCAATGTGAATGTCGATGTGAATGTCAATGTCAATGTCAATGTGAATGTCAATGTGAATAACATGTCAATGTCAGTGTCAGTGTCAGTGAAAGTGTCATTGTCATTGTCAGTGTCAGTATCAGTGAAAGTGTCATTGTCAGTGTCAGTATCAGTGAAAGTGTCATTGTCATTGTCACTGTCAGTGTCAGTGTCAGTGTCAGTGTCAGTGTCAGTGTCAGTGTCAGTGTCAGTGTCAGTGTCAGTGTCAGTGTCAGTGTCAGTGTCAGTGTCAGTGTCAGTGTCAGTGTCAGTGTCAATGTGAATGTGAATGTGAATGTGAATGTGAATGTGAATGTCAATGTGAATGTCAATGTCAATGTGAATGTCAATGTGAATGTCAATGTGAATGTCAATGTGAATGTCAATGTCAATGTCAATGTGAATGTCAATGTCAATGTCAATGTGAATGTGAATGTGAATGTGAATGTGAATGTGAATGTGAATGTCGATGTCGATGTCGATGTCGATGTCGATGTCGATGTCGATGTCGATGTCGATGTCGATGTCGATGTCGATGTCGATGTCGATGTCGATGTCGATGTCGATGTCGATGTCGATGTCGATGTCGATGTCGATGTCGATGTCGATGTCGATGTCGATGTCGATGTCGATGTCCATGTCAATGTCAATGTCAATGTCAATGTCAATGTCAATGTCAATGTCAATGTCAATGTCAATGTCAATGTGAATGTCGATGTGAATGTCAATGTCAATGTCAATGTCAATGTGAATGTCAATGTGAATGTCAATGTCAATGTCAATGTCAATGTGAATGTGAATGTGAATGTGAATGTGAATGTGAATGTGAATGTGAATGTGAATGTGAATGTGAATGTGAATGTGAATGTGAATGTGAATGTGAATGTGAATGTGAATGTGAATGTGAATGTGAATGTGAATGTGAATGTGAATGTGAATGTGAATGTGAATGTGAATGTGAATGTGAATGTGAATGTGAATGTGAATGTGAATGTGAATGTGAATGTGAATGTGAATGTGAATGTGAATGTGAATGTGAATGTGAATGTGAATGTGAATGTGAATGTGAATGTGAATGTGAATGTGAATGTGAATGTGAATGTGAATGTGAATGTGAATGTGAATGTGAATGTGAATGTGAATGTGAATGTGAATGTGAATGTGAATGTGAATGTGAATGTGAATGTGAATGTGAATGTGAATGTGAATGTGAATGTGAATGTGAATGTGAATGTGAATGTGAATGTGAATGTCGATGTCGATGTCGATGTCGATGTCGATGTCGATGTCGATGTCGATGTCGATGTCGATGTCGATGTCGATGTCGATGTCGATGTCGATGTCGATGTCGATGTCGATGTCGATGTCGATGTCGATGTCGATGTCGATGTCGATGTCGATGTCGATGTCGATGTCGATGTCGATGTCGATGTCGATGTCGATGTCGATGTCGATGTCAATGTCGATGTGAAAGTCAATATGAATGTGACTGTGAATGTGAACGTGAATGTGTATGTCAATGTCAATGTCAATGTCAATGTCAATGTCAATGTCAATGTCAATGTCAATGTCAATGTCATTGTCAATGTCAATGTCAATGTCAATGTCAATGTCAATGTCAATGTCAATGTCAATGTCAATGTCAATGTCAATGTCAATGTCAATGTCAATGTCAATGTCAATGTCAATGTCAATGTCAATGTCAATGTCAATGTCAAGGTCAATGTCAATGTCAATGTCAATGTCAATGTCAATGTCAATGTCAATGTCAATGTCAATGTCAATGTCAATGTCAATGTCAATGTGAATGTCAATGTGAATGTCAATGTCAATGTCAATGTCAATGTGAATGTCAATGTGAATGTCAATGTCAATGTGAATGTCAATGTGAATGTCAATGTCAATGTCAATGTCAATGTCAATGTCAATGTCAATGTCCATGTCAATGTCAATGTCAATGTCAATGTCAATGCGATTGTCAATGTCAATGTCAATGTCAATGTCAATGTCAATGTCAATGTGAATGTCGATGTGAATGTCAATGTCAATGTCAATGTCAATGTGAATGTCGATGTGAATGTCAATGTGAATGTCGATGTGAATGTCAATGTCAATGTCAATGTGAATGTCAATGTGAATGACATGTCAATGTCAGTGTCAGTGTCAGTGAAAGTGTCATTGTCATTGTCAGTGTCAGTATCAGTGAAAGTGTCATTGTCAGTGTCAGTATCAGTGAAAGTGTCATTGTCATTGTCACTGTCAGTGTCAGTGTCAGTGTCAGTGTCAGTGTCAGTGTCAGTGTCAGTGTCAGTGTCAGTGTCAGTGTCAGTGTCAGTGTCAGTGTCAGTGTCAGTGTCAGTGTCAGTGTCAGTGTCAGTGTCAATGTGAATGTGAATGTGAATGTGAATGTGAATGTGAATGTGAATGTGAATGTCAATGTCAATGTGAATGTCAATGTGAATGTCAATGTGAATGTGAATGTGAATGTGAATGTGAATGTGAATGTGAATGTGAATGTGAATGTGAATGTGAATGTGAATGTGAATGTGAATGTGAATGTGAATGTGAATGTGAATGTGAATGTGAATGTGAATGTGAATGTGAATGTGAATGTGAATGTGAATGTGAATGTGAATGTGAATGTGAATGTGAATGTGAATGTGAATGTGAATGTGAATGTGAATGTGAATGTGAATGTGAATGTGAATGTGAATGTGAATGTGAATGTGAATGTGAATGTGAATGTGAATGTGAATGTGAATGTGAATGTGAATGTGAATGTGAATGTGAATGTGAATGTGAATGTGAATGTGAATGTGAATGTGAATGTGAATGTGAATGTGAATGTCGATGTCGATGTCGATGTCGATGTCGATGTCGATGTCGATGTCGATGTCGATGTCGATGTCGATGTCGATGTCGATGTCGATGTCGATGTCGATGTCGATGTCGATGTCGATGTGAAAGTCAATATGAATGTGACTGTGAATGTGAATGTGAACGTGAATGTGTATGTCAATGTCAATGTCAATGTCAATGTCAATGTCAATGTCAATGTCAATGTCAATGTCAATGTCAATGTCAATGTCAATGTCAATGTCAATGTCAATGTCAATGTCAATGTCAATGTCAATGTCAATGTCAATGTCAATGTCAATGTCAATGTCAATGTCAATGTCAATGTCAATGTCAATGTCAATGTCAATGTCAATGTCAAGGTCAATGTCAATGTCAATGTCAATGTCAATGTCAATGTCAATGTCAATGTCAATGTCAATGTCAATGTCAATGTCAATGTCAATGTCAATGTGAATGTCAATGTGAATGTCAATGTCAATGTCAATGTCAATGTGAATGTCAATGTGAATGTCAATGTCAATGTGAATGTCAATGTGAATGTCAATGTCAATGTCAATGTCCATGTCAATGTCAATGTCAATGTCAATGTCAATGCGATTGTCAATGTCAATGTCAATGTCAATGTCAATGTCAATGTCAATGTCAATGTCAATGTGAATGTCGATGTGAATGTCAATGTCAATGTCAATGTCAATGTGAATGTCGATGTGAATGTCAATGTGAATGTCGATGTGAATGTCAATGTCAATGTCAATGTGAATGTCAATGTGAATGACATGTCAATGTCAGTGTCAGTGTCAGTGAAAGTGTCATTGTCATTGTCAGTGTCAGTATCAGTGAAAGTGTCATTGTCAGTGTCAGTATCAGTGAAAGTGTCATTGTCATTGTCACTGTCAGTGTCAGTGTCAGTGTCAGTGTCAGTGTCAGTGTCAGTGTCAGTGTCAGTGTCAGTGTCAGTGTCAGTGTCAGTGTCAGTGTCAGTGTCAGTGTCAGTGTCAGTGTCAGTGTCAGTGTCAATGTGAATGTGAATGTGAATGTGAATGTGAATGTGAATGTGAATGTGAATGTGAATGTCAATGTCAATGTGAATGTCAATGTGAATGTCAATGTGAATGTCAATGTGAATGTCAATGTCAATGTCAATGTGAATGTCAATGTCAATGTCAATGTGAATGTGAATGTGAATGTGAATGTGAATGTGAATGTGAATGTGAATGTCGATGTCGATGTCGATGTCGATGTCGATGTCGATGTCGATGTCGATGTCGATGTCGATGTCGATGTCGATGTCGATGTCGATGTCGATGTCGATGTCGATGTCGATGTCGATGTCGATGTCGATGTCGATGTCCATGTCAATGTCAATGTCAATGTCAATGTCAATGTCAATGTCAATGCGATTGCCAATGTCAATGTCAATGTCAATGTCAATGTGAATGTCAATGTCAATGTCAATGTCAATGTGAATGTCAATGTGAATGTCAATGTGAATGTCAATGTCAATGTCAATGTCAATGTGAATGTCAATGTGAATGTCAATGTGAATGTCAATGTGAATGTCAATGTCAATGTCAATGTCAATGTCAATGTCAATGTCAATGTCAATGTCAATGTCAATGCGATTGTCAATGTCAATGTCAATGTCAATGTCAATGTCAATGTGAATGTCAATGTCAATGTCAATGTCAATGTCAATGTGAATGTCGATGTGAATGTCAATGTCAATGTCAATGTCAATGTGAATGTCGATGTGAATGTCAATGTGAATGTCGATGTGAATGTCACTGTCAATGTCAATGTGAATGTCAATGTGAATGACATGTCAATGTCAGTGTCAGTGTCAGTGAAAGTGTCATTGTCATTGTCAGTGTCAGTATCAGTGAAAGTGTCATTGTCAGTGTCAGTATCAGTGAAAGTGTCATTGTCATTGTCAGTGTCAGTGTCAGTGTCAGTGTCAGTGTCAGTGTCAGTGTCAGTGTCAGTGTCAGTGTCAGTGTCAGTGTCAGTGTCAGTGTCAGTGTCAGTGTCAGTGTCAGTGTCAATGTGAATGTGAATGTGAATGTGAATGTCAATGTCAATGTCAATGTCAATGTGAATGTCAATGTGAATGTCAATGTCAATGTCAATGTGAATGTCAATGTGAATGTCAATGTCAATGTGAATGTCGATGTGAATGTCAATGTCAATGTCAATGTCAATGTGAATGTCGATGTGAATGTCAATGTGAATGTCGATGTGAATGTCAATGTCAATGTCAATGTGAATGTCAATGTGAATGACATGTCAATGTCAGTGTCAGTGTCAGTGAAAGTGTCATTGTCATTGTCAGTGTCAGTATCAGTGAAAGTGTCATTGTCAGTGTCAGTATCAGTGAAAGTGTCATTGTCATTGTCACTGTCAGTGTCAGTGTCAGTGTCAGTGTCAGTGTCAGTGTCAGTGTCAGTGTCAGTGTCAGTGTCAGTGTCAGTGTCAGTGTCAGTGTCAGTGTCAATGTGAATGTGAATGTGAATGTGAATGTGAATGTGAATGTCAATGTCAATGTCAATGTGAATGTCAATGTGAATGTGAATGTGAATGTGAATGTGAATGTGAATGTGAATGTGAATGTGAATGTGAATGTGAATGTGAATGTGAATGTGAATGTGAATGTGAATGTGAATGTGAATGTGAATGTGAATGTGAATGTGAATGTGAATGTGAATGTGAATGTGAATGTGAATGTGAATGTGAATGTGAATGTGAATGTGAATGTGAATGTGAATGTGAATGTGAATGTGAATGTGAATGTGAATGTGAATGTGAATGTCGATGTCGATGTCGATGTCGATGTCGATGTCGATGTCGATGTCGATGTCGATGTCGATGTCGATGTCGATGTCGATGTCGATGTCGATGTCGATGTCGATGTCGATGTCGATGTCGATGTCGATGTCGATGTCAATGTCGATGTGAAAGTCAATATGAATGTGACTGTGAATGTGAACGTGAATGTGTATGTCAATGTCAATGTCAATGTCAATGTCAATGTCAATGTCAATGTCAATGTCAATGTCAATGTCAATGTCAATGTCAATGTCAATGTCAATGTCAATGTCAATGTCAATGTCAATGTCAATGTCAATGTGAATGTCAATGTGAATGTCAATGTCAATGTGAATGTCAATGTGAATGTGAATGTCAATGTCAATGTCAATGTCAATGTCAATGTCAATGTCCATGTCAATGTCAATGTCAATGTCAATGTCAATGCGATTGTCAATGTCAATGTCAATGTCAATGTCAATGTCAATGTCAATGTCAATGTGAATGTCGATGTGAATGTCAATGTCAATGTCAATGTCAATGTGAATGTCGATGTGAATGTCAATGTGAATGTCGATGTGAATGTCAATGTCAATGTCAATGTGAATGTCAATGTGAATGACATGTCAATGTCAGTGTCAGTGTCAGTGAAAGTGTCATTGTCATTGTCAGTGTCAGTATCAGTGAAAGTGTCATTGTCAGTGTCAGTATCAGTGAAAGTGTCATTGTCATTGTCACTGTCAGTGTCAGTGTCAGTGTCAGTGTCAGTGTCAGTGTCAGTGTCAGTGTCAGTGTCAGTGTCAGTGTCATTGTCATTGTCAGTGTCAGTATCAGTGAAAGTGTCATTGTCAGTGTCAGTATCAGTGAAAGTGTCATTGTCATTGTCACTGTCAGTGTCAGTGTCAGTGTCAGTGTCAGTGTCAGTGTCAGTGTCAGTGTCAGTGTCAGTGTCAGTGTCAGTGTCAGTGTCAGTGTCAGTGTCAGTGTCAGTGTCAGTGTCAGTGTCAGTGTCAATGTGAATGTGAATGTGAATGTGAATGTGAATGTGAATGTGAATGTCAATGTCAATGTGAATGTCAATGTGAATGTCAATGTGAATGTCAATGTGAATGTCAATGTCAATGTCAATGTGAATGTCAATGTCAATGTCAATGTCAATGTGAATGTGAATGTGAATGTGAATGTCGATGTCGATGTCGATGTCGATGTCGATGTCGATGTCGATGTCGATGTCGATGTCGATGTCGATGTCGATGTCGATGTCGA
>OZ020496.1:23819178-23974178 GCA_963971365.1 Lasioglossum villosulum | reverse complement strand
TGTCAATGTCAATGTGAACGTCGATGTGAATGTCAATGTCAATGTCAATGTCAATGTGAATGTCGATGTGAATGTCAATGTGAATGTCGATGTGAATGTCAATGTCAATGTCAATGTGAATGTCAATGTGAATGACATGTCAATGTCAGTGTCAGTGTCAGTGAAAGTGTCATTGTCAGTGTCAGTATCAGTGAAAGTGTCATTGTCATTGTCAGTGTCAGTGTCAGTGTCAGTGTCAGTGTCAGTGTCAGTGTCAGTGTCAGTGTCAGTGTCAGTGTCAGTGTCAGTGTCAGTGTCAGTGTCAGTGTCAATGTGAATGTGAATGTGAATGTGAATGTCAATGTCAATGTCAATGTCAATGTGAATGTCAATGTGAATGTCAATGTCAATGTCAATGTGAATGTCAATGTGAATGTCAATGTCAATGTCAATGTCAATGTGAATGTCAATGTCAATGTCAATGTCAATGTCAATGTCAATGTGAATGTGAATGTGAATGTGAATGTGAATGTGAATGTGAATGTCGATGTCGATGTCGATGTCGATGTCGATGTCGATGTCGATGTCGATGTCGATGTCGATGTCGATGTCGATGTCGATGTCGATGTCGATGTCGATGTCGATGTCGATGTCCATGTCAATGTCAATGTCAATGTCAATGTCAATGTCAATGTCAATGTCAATGTCAATGTCAATGTCAATGTCAATGTCAATGTCAATGTGAAAGTCAATATGAATGTGACTGTGAATGTGAACGTGAATGTGTATGTCAATGTCAATGTCAATGTCAATGTCAATGTCAATGTGAATGACATGTCAATGTCAGTGTCAGTGTCAGTGAAAGTGTCATTGTCATTGTCAGTGTCAGTATCAGTGAAAGTGTCATTGTCATTGTCAGTGTCAGTGTCAGTGTCAGTGTCAGTGTAAGTGTCAATGTGAATGTGAATGTGAATGTGAATGTGAATGTCAATGTCAATGTCAATGTCAATGTCAATGTGAATGTCAATGTGAATGTCAATGTCAATGTCAATGTCAATGTCAATGTCAATGTCAATGTCAATGTCAATGTGAATGTGAATGTGAATGTGAATGTGAATGTGAATGTGAATGTGAATGTGAATGTGAATGTGAATGTGAATGTGAATGTGAATGTGAATGTGAATGTGAATGTGAATGTGAATGTGAATGTGAATGTGAATGTGAATGTGAATGTGAATGTGAATGTGAATGTGAATGTGAATGTGAATGTGAATGTGAATGTGAATGTGAATGTGAATGTGAATGTGAATGTGAATGTGAATGTGAATGTGAATGTGAATGTGAATGTGAATGTGAATGTGAATGTGAATGTGAATGTGAATGTGAATGTGAATGTGAATGTGAATGTGAATGTGAATGTGAATGTGAATGTGAATGTGAATGTGAATGTGAATGTGAATGTGAATGTGAATGTGAATGTGAATGTGAATGTGAATGTGAATGTGAATGTGAATGTGAATGTCGATGTCGATGTCGATGTCGATGTCGATGTCGATGTCGATGTCGATGTCGATGTCGATGTCGATGTCGATGTCGATGTCGATGTCGATGTCGATGTCGATGTCGATGTCGATGTCGATGTCGATGTCGATGTCGATGTCGATGTCAATGTCGATGTGAAAGTCAATATGAATGTGACTGTGAATGTGAACGTGAATGTGTATGTCAATGTCAATGTCAATGTCAATGTCAATGTCAATGTCAATGTCAATGTCAATGTCAATGTCAATGTCAATGTCAATGTCAATGTCAATGTCAATGTCAATGTCAATGTCAATGTCAATGTCAATGTCAATGTCAATGTCAATGTCAATGTCAATGTCAATGTCAATGTCAATGTCAATGTCAATGTCAATGTCAATGTCAATGTCAATGTCAATGTCAAGGTCAATGTCAATGTCAATGTCAATGTCAATGTCAATGTCAATGTCAATGTCAATGTCAATGTCAATGTCAATGTCAATGTCAATGTCAATGTGAATGTCAATGTGAATGTCAATGTCAATGTCAATGTCAATGTGAATGTCAATGTGAATGTCAATGTCAATGTCAATGTCAATGTGAACGTCGATGTGAATGTCAATGTCAATGTCAATGTCAATGTGAATGTCGATGTGAATGTCAATGTGAATGTCGATGTGAATGTCAATGTCAATGTCAATGTGAATGTCAATGTGAATGACATGTCAATGTCAGTGTCAGTGTCAGTGAAAGTGTCATTGTCAGTGTCAGTATCAGTGAAAGTGTCATTGTCATTGTCAGTGTCAGTGTCAGTGTCAGTGTCAGTGTCAGTGTCAGTGTCAGTGTCAGTGTCAGTGTCAGTGTCAGTGTCAGTGTCAGTGTCAGTGTCAGTGTCAGTGTCAATGTGAATGTGAATGTGAATGTGAATGTCAATGTCAATGTCAATGTCAATGTGAATGTCAATGTGAATGTCAATGTCAATGTCAATGTGAATGTCAATGTGAATGTCAATGTCAATGTCAATGTCAATGTGAATGTCAATGTCAATGTCAATGTCAATGTCAATGTCAATGTGAATGTGAATGTGAATGTGAATGTGAATGTGAATGTGAATGTCGATGTCGATGTCGATGTCGATGTCGATGTCGATGTCGATGTCGATGTCGATGTCGATGTCGATGTCGATGTCGATGTCGATGTCGATGTCGATGTCGATGTCGATGTCCATGTCAATGTCAATGTCAATGTCAATGTCAATGTCAATGTCAATGTCAATGTCAATGTCAATGTCAATGTCAATGTCAATGTCAATGTGAAAGTCAATATGAATGTGACTGTGAATGTGAACGTGAATGTGTATGTCAATGTCAATGTCAATGTCAATGTCAATGTCAATGTGAATGACATGTCAATGTCAGTGTCAGTGTCAGTGAAAGTGTCATTGTCATTGTCAGTGTCAGTATCAGTGAAAGTGTCATTGTCATTGTCAGTGTCAGTGTCAGTGTCAGTGTCAGTGTAAGTGTCAATGTGAATGTGAATGTGAATGTGAATGTGAATGTCAATGTCAATGTCAATGTCAATGTCAATGTCAATGTGAATGTCAATGTGAATGTCAATGTCAATGTCAATGTCAATGTCAATGTCAATGTCAATGTGAATGTGAATGTGAATGTGAATGTGAATGTGAATGTGAATGTGAATGTGAATGTGAATGTGAATGTGAATGTGAATGTGAATGTGAATGTGAATGTGAATGTGAATGTGAATGTGAATGTGAATGTGAATGTGAATGTGAATGTGAATGTGAATGTGAATGTGAATGTGAATGTGAATGTGAATGTGAATGTGAATGTGAATGTGAATGTGAATGTGAATGTGAATGTGAATGTGAATGTGAATGTGAATGTGAATGTGAATGTGAATGTGAATGTGAATGTGAATGTGAATGTGAATGTGAATGTGAATGTGAATGTGAATGTGAATGTGAATGTGAATGTGAATGTGAATGTGAATGTGAATGTGAATGTGAATGTGAATGTGAATGTGAATGTGAATGTGAATGTGAATGTGAATGTGAATGTGAATGTGAATGTGAATGTGAATGTGAATGTGAATGTGAATGTGAATGTGAATGTCGATGTCGATGTCGATGTCGATGTCGATGTCGATGTCGATGTCGATGTCGATGTCGATGTCGATGTCGATGTCGATGTCGATGTCGATGTCGATGTCGATGTCGATGTCGATGTCGATGTCGATGTCGATGTCGATGTCGATGTCGATGTCGATGTCAATGTCGATGTGAAAGTCAATATGAATGTGACTGTGAATGTGAACGTGAATGTGTATGTCAATGTCAATGTCAATGTCAATGTCAATGTCAATGTCAATGTCAATGTCAATGTCAATGTCAATGTCAATGTCAATGTCAATGTCAATGTCAATGTCAATGTCAATGTCAATGTCAATGTCAATGTCAATGTCAATGTCAATGTCAATGTCAATGTCAATGTCAATGTCAATGTCAATGTCAATGTCAATGTCAATGTCAATGTCAATGTCAATGTCAATGTCAAGGTCAATGTCAATGTCAATGTCAATGTCAATGTCAATGTCAATGTCAATGTCAATGTCAATGTCAATGTCAATGTCAATGTCAATGTCAATGTGAATGTCAATGTGAATGTCAATGTCAATGTCAATGTCAATGTGAATGTCAATGTGAATGTCAATGTCAATGTGAATGTCAATGTGAATGTCAATGTCAATGTCAATGTCAATGTCAATGTCAATGTCAATGTCCATGTCAATGTCAATGTCAATGTCAATGTCAATGCGATTGTCAATGTCAATGTCAATGTCAATGTCAATGTCAATGTCAATGTCAATGTGAATGTCGATGTGAATGTCAATGTCAATGTCAATGTCAATGTGAATGTCGATGTGAATGTCAATGTGAATGTCGATGTGAATGTCAATGTCAATGTCAATGTGAATGTCAATGTGAATGACATGTCAATGTCAGTGTCAGTGTCAGTGAAAGTGTCATTGTCATTGTCAGTGTCAGTATCAGTGAAAGTGTCATTGTCAGTGTCAGTATCAGTGAAAGTGTCATTGTCATTGTCAGTGTCAGTGTCAGTGTCAGTGTCAGTGTCAGTGTCAGTGTCAGTGTCAGTGTCAGTGTCAGTGTCAGTGTCAGTGTCAGTGTCAGTGTCAGTGTCAGTGTCAGTGTCAGTGTCAGTGTCAGTGTCAGTGTCAGTGTCAATGTGAATGTGAATGTGAATGTGAATGTGAATGTGAATGTGAATGTCAATGTCAATGTCAATGTCAATGTCAATGTCAATGTCAATGTGAATGTGAATGTGAATGTGAATGTCGATGTCGATGTCGATGTCGATGTCGATGTCGATGTCGATGTCGATGTCGATGTCGATGTCGATGTCGATGTCGATGTCGATGTCGATGTCGATGTCGATGTCGATGTCGATGTCGATGTCGATGTCGATGTCGATGTCGATGTCGATGTCGATGTCGATGTCGATGTCGATGTCGATGTCGATGTCGATGTCGATGTCGATGTCGATGTCGATGTCGATGTCGATGTCGATGTCGATGTCGATGTCGATGTCGATGTCGATGTCGATGTCGATGTCGATGTCGATGTTGATGTCGATGTCGATGTCGATGTCGATGTCGATGTCGATGTCGATGTCGATGTCGATGTCGATGTCGATGTCCATGTCAATGTCAATGTCAATGTCAATGTCAATGTCAATGTCAATGCGATTGCCAATGTCAATGTCAATGTCAATGTCAATGTGAATGTCAATGTCAATGTGAATGTCAATGTGAATGTCAATGTGAATGTCAATGTGAATGTCAATGTCAATGTCAATGTCAATGTGAATGTCAATGTGAATGTCAATGTGAATGTCAATGTGAATGTCAATGTCAATGTCAATGTCAATGTCAATGTCAATGTCAATGTCAATGCGATTGTCAATGTCAATGTCAATGTCAATGTCAATGTCAATGTCAATGTCAATGTCAATGTGAATGTCGATGTGAATGTCAATGTCAATGTCAATGTCAATGTGAATGTCGATGTGAATGTCAATGTCAATGTCAATGTCAATGTCAATGTCAATGTCAATGTCAATGTCAATGTCAATGTCAATGTCAATGTCAATGTCAATGTCAATGTCAATGTCAATGTCAATGTCAATGTCAAGGTCAATGTCAATGTCAATGTCAATGTCAATGTCAATGTCAATGTCAATGTCAATGTCAATGTCAATGTCAATGTCAATGTGAATGTCAATGTGAATGTCAATGTCAATGTCAATGTCAATGTGAATGTCAATGTGAATGTCAATGTCAATGTGAATGTCAATGTGAATGTCAATGTCAATGTCAATGTCAATGTCAATGTCAATGTCCATGTCAATGTCAATGTCAATGTCAATGTCAATGCGATTGTCAATGTCAATGTCAATGTCAATGTCAATGTCAATGTCAATGTCAATGTCAATGTCAATGTCAATGTCAATGTGAATGTCAATGTCAATGTCAATGTCAATGTGAATGTCGATGTGAATGTCAATGTGAATGTCGATGTGAATGTCAATGTCAATGTCAATGTGAATGTCAATGTGAATGACATGTCAATGTCAGTGTCTGTGTCAGTGAAAGTGTCATTGTCATTGTCAGTGTCAGTATCAGTGAAAGTGTCATTGTCAGTGTCAGTATCAGTGAAAGTGTCATTGTCATTGTCAATGTCAATGTCAATGTCAATGTCAATGTCAATGTCAATGTCAATGTCAATGTCAATGTCAATGTCAATGTCAATGTCAATGTCAATGTCAATGTCAATGTCAATGTCAATGTCAATGTCAATGTCAATGTCAAGGTCAATGTCAATGTCAATGTCAATGTCAATGTCAATGTCAATGTCAATGTCAATGTCAATGTCAATGTCAATGTCAATGTGAATGTCAATGTGAATGTCAATGTCAATGTCAATGTCAATGTGAATGTCAATGTGAATGTCAATGTCAATGTGAATGTCAATGTGAATGTCAATGTCAATGTCAATGTCAATGTCAATGTCAATGTCCATGTCAATGTCAATGTCAATGTCAATGTCAATGCGATTGTCAATGTCAATGTCAATGTCAATGTCAATGTCAATGTCAATGTCAATGTCAATGTCAATGTCAATGTCAATGTGAATGTCAATGTCAATGTCAATGTCAATGTGAATGTCGATGTGAATGTCAATGTGAATGTCGATGTGAATGTCAATGTCAATGTCAATGTGAATGTCAATGTGAATGACATGTCAATGTCAGTGTCTGTGTCAGTGAAAGTGTCATTGTCATTGTCAGTGTCAGTATCAGTGAAAGTGTCATTGTCAGTGTCAGTATCAGTGAAAGTGTCATTGTCATTGTCAGTGTCAGTGTCAGTGTCAGTGTCAGTGTCAGTGTCAGTGTCAGTGTCAGTGTCAGTGTCAGTGTCAGTGTCAGTGTCAGTGTCAGTGTCAGTGTCAGTGTCAGTGTCAGTGTCAGTGTCAGTGTCAGTGTCAGTGTCAGTGTCAATGTGAATGTGAATGTGAATGTGAATGTGAATGTGAATGTCAATGTCAATGTGAATGTCAATGTGAATGTCAATGTGAATGTCAATGTGAATGTCAATGTCAATGTCAATGTGAATGTCAATGTCAATGTCAATGTCAATGTCAATGTGAATGTGAATGTGAATGTGAATGTGAATGTCGATGTCGATGTCGATGTCGATGTCGATGTCGATGTCGATGTCGATGTCGATGTCGATGTCGATGTCGATGTCGATGTCGATGTCGATGTCGATGTCGATGTCGATGTCGATGTCGATGTCGATGTCGATGTCGATGTCGATGTCGATGTCGATGTCGATGTCGATGTCGATGTCGATGTCGATGTCGATGTCGATGTCGATGTCGATGTCGATGTCGATGTCCATGTCAATGTCAATGTCAATGTCAATGTCAATGTCAATGTCAATGCGATTGCCAATGTCAATGTCAATGTCAATGTCAATGTGAATGTCAATGTCAATGTCAATGTCAATGTGAATGTCAATGTGAATGTCAATGTGAATGTCAATGTCAATGTCAATGTCAATGTGAATGTCAATGTGAATGTCAATGTGAATGTCAATGTGAATGTCAATGTCAATGTCAATGTCAATGTCAATGTCAATGTCAATGTCAATGTCAATGCGATTGTCAATGTCAATGTCAATGTCAATGTCAATGTCAATGTCAATGTCAATGTCAATGTGAATGTCGATGTGAATGTCAATGTCAATGTCAATGTCAATGTGAATGTCGATGTGAATGTCAATGTCAATGTCAATGTCAATGTCAATGTCAATGTGAATGTCAATGTGAATGTCAATGTGAATGTCAATGTGAATGTCAATGTCAATGTCAATGTGAATGTCAATGTCAATGTCAATGTCAATGTCAATGTGAATGTGAATGTGAATGTGAATGTGAATGTCGATGTCGATGTCGATGTCGATGTCGATGTCGATGTCGATGTCGATGTCGATGTCGATGTCGATGTCGATGCGATTGCCAATGTCAATGTCAATGTCAATGTCAATGTGAATGTCAATGTCAATGTCAATGTCAATGTGAATGTCAATGTGAATGTCAATGTGAATGTCAATGTCAATGTCAATGTCAATGTGAATGTCAATGTGAATGTCAATGTGAATGTCAATGTGAATGTCAATGTCAATGTCAATGTCATTGTCATTGTCAGTGTCAGTGTCAGTGTCAGTGTCAGTGTCAGTGTCAGTGTCAGTGTCAGTGTCAGTGTCAGTGTCAGTGTCAGTGTCAGTGTCAGTGTCAGTGTCAGTGTCTGTGTCAGTGTCAGTGTCAGTGTCAGTGTCAATGTGAATGTGAATGTGAATGTGAATGTGAATGTGAATGTCAATGTCAATGTGAATGTCAATGTGAATGTCAATGTGAATGTCAATGTGAATGTCAATGTCAATGTCAATGTGAATGTCAATGTCAATGTCAATGTCAATGTCAATGTGAATGTGAATGTGAATGTGAATGTGAATGTCGATGTCGATGTCGATGTCGATGTCGATGTCGATGTCGATGTCGATGTCGATGTCGATGTCGATGTCGATGTCGATGTCGATGTCGATGTCGATGTCGATGTCGATGTCGATGTCGATGTCGATGTCGATGTCCATGTCAATGTCAATGTCAATGTCAATGTCAATGTCAATGTCAATGTCAATGCGATTGCCAATGTCAATGTCAATGTCAATGTCAATGTGAATGTCAATGTCAATGTCAATGTCCATGTCAATGTCAATGTCAATGTCAATGTCAATGCGATTGTCAATGTCAATGTCAATGTCAATGTCAATGTCAATGTCAATGTCAATGTGAATGTCGATGTGAATGTCAATGTCAATGTCAATGTCAATGTGAATGTCGATGTGAATGTCAATGTGAATGTCGATGTGAATGTCAATGTCAATGTCAATGTGAATGTCAATGTGAATGACATGTCAATGTCAGTGTCAGTGTCAGTGAAAGTGTCATTGTCATTGTCAGTGTCAGTATCAGTGAAAGTGTCATTGTCAGTGTCAGTATCAGTGAAAGTGTCATTGTCATTGTCACTGTCAGTGTCAGTGTCAGTGTCAGTGTCAGTGTCAGTGTCAGTGTCAGTGTCAGTGTCATTGTCATTGTCAGTGTCAGTATCAGTGAAAGTGTCATTGTCAGTGTCAGTATCAGTGAAAGTGTCATTGTCATTGTCACTGTCAGTGTCAGTGTCAGTGTCAGTGTCAGTGTCAGTGTCAGTGTCAGTGTCAGTGTCAGTGTCAGTGTCAGTGTCAGTGTCAGTGTCAGTGTCAGTGTCAGTGTCAGTGTCAGTGTCAGTGTCAGTGTCAGTGTCAGTGTCAATGTGAATGTGAATGTGAATGTGAATGTGAATGTGAATGTCAATGTCAATGTGAATGTCAATGTGAATGTCAATGTGAATGTCAATGTCAATGTCAATGTCAATGTCAATGTGAATGTCAATGTCAATGTCAATGTCAATGTGAATGTGAATGTGAATGTGAATGTGAATGTCGATGTCGATGTCGATGTCGATGTCGATGTCGATGTCGATGTCGATGTCGATGTCGATGTCGATGTCGATGTCGATGTCGATGTCGATGTCGATGTCGATGTCGATGTCGATGTCGATGTCGATGTCGATGTCGATGTCGATGTCGATGTCGATGTCGATGTCGATGTCGATGTCGATGTCGATGTCGATGTCGATGTCGATGTCGATGTCGATGTCGATGTCGATGTCGATGTCGATGTCGATGTCGATGTCCATGTCAATGTCAATGTCAATGTCAATGTCAATGTCAATGTCAATGTCAATGCGATTGCCAATGTCAATGTCAATGTCAATGTCAATGTCAATGTCAATGTCAATGTCAATGTGAATGTCAATGTGAATGTCAATGTCAATGTGAATGTCAATGTGAATGTCAATGTCAATGTCAATGTCAATGTCAATGTCAATGTCCATGTCAATGTCAATGTCAATGTCAATGTCAATGCGATTGTCAATGTCAATGTCAATGTCAATGTCAATGTCAATGTCAATGTCAATGTGAATGTCGATGTGAATGTCAATGTCAATGTCAATGTCAATGTGAATGTCGATGTGAATGTCAATGTGAATGTCGATGTGAATGTCAATGTCAATGTCAATGTGAATGTCAATGTGAATGACATGTCAATGTCAGTGTCAGTGTCAGTGAAAGTGTCATTGTCATTGTCAGTGTCAGTATCAGTGAAAGTGTCATTGTCAGTGTCAGTATCAGTGAAAGTGTCATTGTCATTGTCAGTGTCAGTATCAGTGAAAGTGTCATTGTCATTGTCAGTGTCAGTGTCAGTGTCAGTGTCAGTGTCAGTGTCAGTGTCAGTGTCAGTGTCAGTGTCAGTGTCAGTGTCAGTGTCAGTGTCAGTGTCAGTGTCAGTGTCAATGTGAATGTGAATGTGAATGTGAATGTCAATGTCAATGTCAATGTCAATGTGAATGTGAATGTCAATGTCAATGTCAATGTGAATGTCAATGTGAATGTCAATGTCAATGTCAATGTCAATGTGAATGTCAATGTCAATGTCAATGTCAATGTCAATGTCAATGTGAATGTGAATGTGAATGTGAATGTGAATGTGAATGTGAATGTCGATGTCGATGTCGATGTCGATGTCGATGTCGATGTCGATGTCGATGTCGATGTCGATGTCGATGTCGATGTCGATGTCGATGTCGATGTCGATGTCGATGTCGATGTCCATGTCAATGTCAATGTCAATGTCAATGTCAATGTCAATGTCAATGTCAATGTCAATGTCAATGTCAATGTCAATGTCAATGTCAATGTGAAAGTCAATATGAATGTGACTGTGAATGTGAACGTGAATGTGTATGTCAATGTCAATGTCAATGTCAATGTCAATGTCAATGTGAATGACATGTCAATGTCAGTGTCAGTGTCAGTGAAAGTGTCATTGTCATTGTCAGTGTCAGTATCAGTGAAAGTGTCATTGTCATTGTCAGTGTCAGTGTCAGTGTCAGTGTCAGTGTAAGTGTCAATGTGAATGTGAATGTGAATGTGAATGTGAATGTCAATGTCAATGTCAATGTCAATGTCAATGTGAATGTCAATGTGAATGTCAATGTCAATGTCAATGTCAATGTCAATGTCAATGTCAATGTCAATGTGAATGTGAATGTGAATGTGAATGTGAATGTGAATGTGAATGTGAATGTGAATGTGAATGTGAATGTGAATGTGAATGTGAATGTGAATGTGAATGTGAATGTGAATGTGAATGTGAATGTGAATGTGAATGTGAATGTGAATGTGAATGTGAATGTGAATGTGAATGTGAATGTGAATGTGAATGTGAATGTGAATGTGAATGTGAATGTGAATGTGAATGTGAATGTGAATGTGAATGTGAATGTGAATGTGAATGTGAATGTGAATGTGAATGTGAATGTGAATGTGAATATGAATGTGAATGTGAATGTGAATGTGAATGTGAATGTGAATGTGAATGTGAATGTGAATGTGAATGTGAATGTGAATGTGAATGTGAATGTGAATGTGAATGTGAATGTGAATGTGAATGTGAATGTGAATGTCGATGTCGATGTCGATGTCGATGTCGATGTCGATGTCGATGTCGATGTCGATGTCGATGTCGATGTCGATGTCGATGTCGATGTCGATGTCGATGTCGATGTCGATGTCGATGTCGATGTCGATGTCGATGTCGATGTCGATGTCAATGTCGACGTGAAAGTCAATATGAATGTGACTGTGAATGTGAACGTGAATGTGTATGTCAATGTCAATGTCAATGTCAATGTCAATGTCAATGTCAATGTCAATGTCAATGTCAATGTCAATGTCAATGTCAATGTCAATGTCAATGTCAATGTCAATGTCAATGTCAATGTCAATGTCAATGTCAATGTCCATGTCAATGTCAATGTCAATGTCAATGTCAATGCGATTGTCAATGTCAATGTCAATGTCAATGTCAATGTCAATGTCAATGTCAATGTGAATGTCGATGTGAATGTCAATGTCAATGTCAATGTCAATGTGAATGTCGATGTGAATGTCAATGTGAATGTCGATGTGAATGTCAATGTCAATGTCAATGTGAATGTCAATGTGAATGACATGTCAATGTCAGTGTCAGTGTCAGTGAAAGTGTCATTGTCATTGTCAGTGTCAGTATCAGTGAAAGTGTCATTGTCAGTGTCAGTATCAGTGAAAGTGTCATTGTCATTGTCAGTGTCAGTGTCAGTGTCAGTGTCAGTGTCAGTGTCAGTGTCAGTGTCAGTGTCAGTGTCAGTGTCAGTGTCAGTGTCAGTGTCAGTGTCAGTGTCAGTGTCAGTGTCAGTGTCAGTGTCAGTGTCAGTGTCAGTGTCAGTGTCAATGTGAATGTGAATGTGAATGTGAATGTGAATGTGAATGTCAATGTCAATGTCAATGTCAATGTCAATGTCAATGTCAATGTGAATGTGAATGTGAATGTGAATGTCGATGTCGATGTCGATGTCGATGTCGATGTCGATGTCGATGTCGATGTCGATGTCGATGTCGATGTCGATGTCGATGTCGATGTCGATGTCGATGTCGATGTCGATGTCGATGTCGATGTCGATGTCGATGTCGATGTCGATGTCGATGTCGATGTCGATGTCGATGTCGATGTCGATGTCGATGTCGATGTCGATGTCGATGTCGATGTCGATGTCGATGTCGATGTCGATGTCGATGTCGATGTCGATGTTGATGTCGATGTCGATGTCGATGTCGATGTCGATGTCGATGTCGATGTCGATGTCGATGTCGATGTCGATGTCGATGTCCATGTCAATGTCAATGTCAATGTCAATGTCAATGTCAATGTCAATGCGATTGCCAATGTCAATGTCAATGTCAATGTCAATGTGAATGTCAATGTCAATGTCAATGTCAATGTGAATGTCAATGTGAATGTCAATGTGAATGTCAATGTCAATGTCAATGTCAATGTGAATGTCAATGTGAATGTCAATGTGAATGTCAATGTGAATGTCAATGTCAATGTCAATGTCAATGTCAATGTCAATGTCAATGTCAATGCGATTGTCAATGTCAATGTCAATGTCAATGTCAATGTCAATGTCAATGTCAATGTCAATGTGAATGTCGATGTGAATGTCAATGTCAATGTCAATGTCAATGTGAATGTCGATGTGAATGTCAATGTCAATGTCAATGTCAATGTCAATGTCAATGTCAATGTCAATGTCAATGTCAATGTCAATGTCAATGTCAATGTCAATGTCAATGTCAATGTCAATGTCAATGTCAATGTCAATGTCAAGGTCAATGTCAATGTCAATGTCAATGTCAATGTCAATGTCAATGTCAATGTCAATGTCAATGTCAATGTCAATGTCAATGTCAATGTGAATGTCAATGTGAATGTCAATGTCAATGTCAATGTCAATGTGAATGTCAATGTGAATGTCAATGTCAATGTGAATGTCAATGTGAATGTCAATGTCAATGTCAATGTCAATGTCAATGTCAATGTCCATGTCAATGTCAATGTCAATGTCAATGTCAATGCGATTGTCAATGTCAATGTCAATGTCAATGTCAATGTCAATGTCAATGTCAATGTCAATGTCAATGTCAATGTCAATGTGAATGTGAATGTCAATGTCAATGTCAATGTGAATGTCGATGTGAATGTCAATGTGAATGTCGATGTGAATGTCAATGTCAATGTCAATGTGAATGTCAATGTGAATGACATGTCAATGTCAGTGTCAGTGTCAGTGAAAGTGTCATTGTCATTGTCAGTGTCAGTATCAGTGAAAGTGTCATTGTCAGTGTCAGTATCAGTGAAAGTGTCATTGTCATTGTCAATGTCAATGTCAATGTCAATGTCAATGTCAATGTCAATGTCAATGTCAATGTCAATGTCAATGTCAATGTCAATGTCAATGTCAATGTCAATGTCAATGTCAATGTCAATGTCAATGTCAATGTCAATGTCAATGTCAATGTCAAGGTCAATGTCAATGTCAATGTCAATGTCAATGTCAATGTCAATGTCAATGTCAATGTCAATGTCAATGTGAATGTCAATGTGAATGTCAATGTGAATGTTCAATGTCAATGTCAATGTCAATGTGAATGTCAATGTGAATGTCAATGTCAATGTGAATGTCAATGTGAATGTCAATGTCAATGTCAATGTCAATGTCAATGTCAATGTCCATGTCAATGTCAATGTCAATGTCAATGTCAATGCGATTGTCAATGTCAATGTCAATGTCAATGTCAATGTCAATGTCAATGTCAATGTGAATGTCGATGTGAATGTCAATGTCAATGTCAATGTCAATGTGAATGTCGATGTGAATGTCAATGTGAATGTCGATGTGAATGTCAATGTCAATGTCAATGTGAATGTCAATGTGAATGACATGTCAATGTCAGTGTCAGTGTCAGTGAAAGTGTCATTGTCATTGTCAGTGTCAGTATCAGTGAAAGTGTCATTGTCAGTGTCAGTATCAGTGAAAGTGTCATTGTCATTGTCAGTGTCAGTGTCAGTGTCAGTGTCAGTGTCAGTGTCAGTGTCAGTGTCAGTGTCAGTGTCAGTGTCAGTGTCAGTGTCAGTGTCAGTGTCAGTGTCAGTGTCAGTGTCAGTGTCAGTGTCAGTGTCAGTGTCAGTGTCAATGTGAATGTGAATGTGAATGTGAATGTGAATGTGAATGTCAATGTCAATGTGAATGTCAATGTGAATGTCAATGTGAATGTCAATGTGAATGTCAATGTCAATGTCAATGTGAATGTCAATGTCAATGTAATGTCAATGTCAATGTCAATGTGAATGTGAATGTGAATGTGAATGTGAATGTGAGTGATGAATGTCGATGTCGATGTCGATGTCGATGTCGATGTCGATGTCGATGTCGATGTCGATGTCGATGTCGATGTCGATGTCGATGTCGATGTCGATGTCGATGTCGATGTCGATGTCGATGTCGATGTCGATGTCGATGTCGATGTCGATGTCGATGTCGATGTCGATGTCGATGATGTCGATGTCGATGTCGATGTCGATGTCGATGTCGATGTCGATGTCGATGTCGATGTCGATGTCGATGTCGATGTCGATGTCGATGTCCATGTCAATGTCAATGTCAATGTCAATGTCAATGTCAATGTCAATGCGATTGCCAATGTCAATGTCAATGTCAATGTCAATGTGAATGTCAATGTCAATGTCAATGTCAATGTGAATGTCAATGTGAATGTCAATGTGAATGTCAATGTCAATGTCAATGTCAATGTGAATGTCAATGTGAATGTCAATGTGAATGTCAATGTGAATGTCAATGTCAATGTCAATGTCAATGTCAATGTCAATGTCAATGTCAATGTCAATGCGATTGTCAATGTCAATGTCAATGTCAATGTCAATGTCAATGTCAATGTCAATGTCAATGTGAATGTCGATGTGAATGTCAATGTCAATGTCAATGTCAATGTGAATGTCGATGTGAATGTCAATGTCAATGTCAATGTCAATGTCAATGTCAATGTCAATGTCAATGTCAATGTCAATGTCAATGTCAATGTCAATGTCAATGTCAATGTCAATGTCAATGTCAATGTCAATGTCAATGTCAATGTCAATGTCAAGGTCAATGTCAATGTCAATGTCAATGTCAATGTCAATGTCAATGTCAATGTCAATGTCAATGTCAATGTCAATGTCAATGTGAATGTCAATGTGAATGTCAATGTCAATGTCAATGTCAATGTGAATGTCAATGTGAATGTCAATGTCAATGTGAATGTCAATGTGAATGTCAATGTCAATGTCAATGTCAATGTCAATGTCAATGTCCATGTCAATGTCAATGTCAATGTCAATGTCAATGCGATTGTCAATGTCAATGTCAATGTCAATGTCAATGTCAATGTCAATGTCAATGTGAATGTCGATGTGAATGTCAATGTCAATGTCAATGTCAATGTGAATGTCGATGTGAATGTCAATGTGAATGTCGATGTGAATGTCAATGTCAATGTCAATGTGAATGTCAATGTGAATGACATGTCAATGTCAGTGTCAGTGTCAGTGAAAGTGTCATTGTCATTGTCAGTGTCAGTATCAGTGAAAGTGTCATTGTCAGTGTCAGTATCAGTGAAAGTGTCATTGTCATTGTCAGTGTCAGTGTCAGTGTCAGTGTCAGTGTCAGTGTCAGTGTCAGTGTCAGTGTCAGTGTCAGTGTCAGTGTCAGTGTCAGTGTCAGTGTCAGTGTCAGTGTCAGTGTCAGTGTCAGTGTCAGTGTCAGTGTCAATGTGAATGTGAATGTGAATGTGAATGTGAATGTGAATGTCAATGTCAATGTGAATGTCAATGTGAATGTCAATGTGAATGTCAATGTGAATGTCAATGTCAATGTCAATGTGAATGTCAATGTCAATGTCAATGTCAATGTCAATGTGAATGTGAATGTGAATGTGAATGTGAATGTCGATGTCGATGTCGATGTCGATGTCGATGTCGAGATGTCGATGTCGATGTCGATGTCGATGTCGATGTCGATGTCGATGTCGATGTCGATGTCGATGTCGATGTCGATGTCGATGTCGATGTCGATGTCGATGTCGATGTCGATGTCGATGTCGATGTCAATGTCAATGTCAATGTCAATGTCAATGTCAATGTCAATGTCAATGTCAAGGTCAATGTCAATGTCAATGTCAATGTCAATGTCAATGTCAATGTCAATGTCAATGTCAATGTGAATGTCAATGTGAATGTCAATGTGAATGTCAATGTCAATGTCAATGTCAATGTGAATGTCAATGTGAATGTCAATGTGAATGTCAATGTGAATGTCAATGTCAATGTCAATGTCAATGTCAATGTCAATGTCAATGTCAATGTCAATGTCAATGCGATTGTCAATGTCAATGTCAATGTCAATGTCAATGTCAATGTCAATGTCAATGTCAATGTCAATGTCAATGTCAATGTGAATGTCGATGTGAATGTCAATGTCAATGTCAATGTCAATGTGAATGTCGATGTGAATGTCAATGTGAATGTCGATGTGAATGTCAATGTCAATGTCAATGTGAATGTCAATGTGAATGACATGTCAATGTCAGTGTCAGTGTCAGTGAAAGTGTCATTGTCAGTGTCAGTATCAGTGAAAGTGTCATTGTCATTGTCAGTGTCAGTGTCAGTGTCAGTGTCAGTGTCAGTGTCAGTGTCAGTGTCAGTGTCAGTGTCAGTGTCAGTGTCAGTGTCAGTGTCAGTGTCAGTGTCAGTGTCAATGTGAATGTGAATGTGAATGTCAATGTCAATGTCAATGTGAATGTGAATGTCAATGTGAATGTCAATGTCAATGTCAATGTGAATGTCAATGTGAATGTCAATGTGAATGTGAATGTGAATGTCAATGTCAATGTCAATGTCAATGTCAATGTCAATGTGAATGTGAATGTGAATGTGAATGTGAATGTGAATGTGAATGTGAATGTCGATGTCGATGTCGATGTCGATGTCGATGTCGATGTCGATGTCGATGTCGATGTCGATGTCGATGTCGATGTCGATGTCGATGTCGATGTCGATGTCGATGTCCATGTCAATGTCAATGTCAATGTCAATGTCAATGTCAATGTCAATGTCAATGTCAATGTCAATGTCAATGTCAATGTCAATGTCAATGTCAATGTCAATGTCAATGTGAAAGTCAATATGAATGTGACTGTGAATGTGAACGTGAATGTGTATGTCAATGTCAATGTCAATGTCAATGTCAATGTCAATGTGAATGACATGTCAATGTCAGTGTCAGTGTCAGTGAAAGTGTCATTGTCATTGTCAGTGTCAGTATCAGTGAAAGTGTCATTGTCATTGTCAGTGTCAGTGTCAGTGTCAGTGTCAGTGTCAGTGTAAGTGTCAATGTGAATGTGAATGTGAATGTGAATGTGAATGTCAATGTCAATGTCAATGTGAATGTCAATGTGAATGTCAATGTGAATGTCAATGTCAATGTCAATGTCAATGTCAATGTCAATGTCAATGTCAATGTGAATGTGAATGTGAATGTGAATGTGAATGTGAATGTGAATGTGAATGTGAATGTGAATGTGAATGTGAATGTGAATGTGAATGTGAATGTGAATGTGAATGTGAATGTGAATGTGAATGTGAATGTGAATGTGAATGTGAATGTGAATGTGAATGTGAATGTGAATGTGAATGTGAATGTGAATGTGAATGTGAATGTGAATGTGAATGTGAATGTGAATGTGAATGTGAATGTGAATGTGAATGTGAATGTGAATGTGAATGTGAATGTGAATGTGAATGTGAATGTGAATGTGAATGTGAATGTGAATGTGAATGTCAATGTCAATGTCAATGTGAATGTCAATGTGAATGTCAATGTCAATGTGAATGTCAATGTGAATGTGAATGTGAATGTGAATGTGAATGTGAATGTGAATGTGAATGTGAATGTGAATGTGAATGTCGATGTCGATGTCGATGTCGATGTCAATGTCGATGTGAAAGTCAATATGAATGTGACTGTGAATGTGAACGTGAATGTGTATGTCAATGTCAATGTCAATGTCAATGTCAATGTCAATGTCAATGTCAATGTCAATGTCAATGTCAATGTCAATGTCAATGTCAATGTCAATGTCAATGTCAATGTCAATGTCAATGTCAATGTCAATGTCAATGTCAATGTCAATGTCAATGTCAATGTCAATGTCAATGTCAATGTCAATGTCAATGTCAATGTCAATGTCAAGGTCAATGTCAATGTCAATGTCAATGTCAATGTCAATGTCAATGTCAATGTCAATGTCAATGTCAATGTCAATGTCAATGTCAATGTGAATGTCAATGTGAATGTCAATGTCAATGTCAATGTCAATGTGAATGTCAATGTGAATGTCAATGTCAATGTGAATGTCAATGTGAATGTCAATGTCAATGTCAATGTCAATGTCAATGTCAATGTCCATGTCAATGTCAATGTCAATGTCAATGTCAATGCGATTGTCAATGTCAATGTCAATGTCAATGTCAATGTCAATGTCAATGTCAATGTGAATGTCGATGTGAATGTCAATGTCAATGTCAATGTCAATGTGAATGTCGATGTGAATGTCAATGTGAATGTCGATGTGAATGTCAATGTCAATGTCAATGTGAATGTCAATGTGAATGACATGTCAATGTCAGTGTCAGTGTCAGTGTCAGTGAAAGTGTCATTGTCATTGTCAGTGTCAGTATCAGTGAAAGTGTCATTGTCAGTGTCAGTATCAGTGAAAGTGTCATTGTCATTGTCAGTGTCAGTGTCAGTGTCAGTGTCAGTGTCAGTGTCAGTGTCAGTGTCAGTGTCAGTGTCAGTGTCAGTGTCAGTGTCAGTGTCAGTGTCAGTGTCAATGTGAATGTGAATGTGAATGTGAATGTGAATGTGAATGTCAATGTCAATGTGAATGTCAATGTGAATGTCAATGTGAATGTCAATGTGAATGTCAATGTCAATGTCAATGTGAATGTCAATGTCAATGTCAATGTCAATGTCAATGTGAATGTGAATGTGAATGTGAATGTCGATGTCGATGTCGATGTCGATGTCGATGTCGATGTCGATGTCGATGTCGATGTCGATGTCGATGTCGATGTCGATGTCGATGTCGATGTCGATGTCGATGTCGATGTCGATGTCGATGTCGATGTCGATGTCGATGTCGATGTCGATGTCCATGTCAATGTCAATGTCAATGTCAATGTCAATGTCAATGTCAATGCGATTGCCAATGTCAATGTCAATGTCAATGTGAATGTCAATGTCAATGTCAATGTCAATGTGAATGTCAATGTGAATGTCAATGTGAATGTCAATGTGAATGTCAATGTCAATGTGAATGTCAATGTGAATGTCAATGTGAATGTCAATGTGAATGTCAATGTGAATGTCAATGTCAATGTCAATGTCAATGTCAATGTCAATGTCAATGCGATTGTCAATGTCAATGTCAATGTCAATGTCAATGTCAATGTCAATGTCAATGTCAATGTGAATGTCGATGTGAATGTCAATGTCAATGTCAATGTCAATGTGAATGTCGATGTGAATGTCAATGTGAATGTCGATGTGAATGTCAATGTCAATGTCAATGTGAATGTCAATGTGAATGACATGTCAATGTCAGTGTCAGTGTCAGTGAAAGTGTCATTGTCATTGTCAGTGTCAGTATCAGTGAAAGTGTCATTGTCAGTGTCAGTATCAGTGAAAGTGTCATTGTCATTGTCAGTGTCAGTGTCAGTGTCAGTGTCAATGTCAATGTGAATGTGAATGTCAATGTGAATGTCAATGTCAATGTCAATGTCAATGTGAATGTCAATGTGAATGTCAATGTCAATGTGAATGTCAATGTGAATGTCAATGTCAATGTCAATGTCAATGTCAATGTCAATGTCCATGTCAATGTCAATGTCAATGTCAATGTCAATGTCAATGCGATTGTCAATGTCAATGTCAATGTCAATGTCAATGTCAATGTCAATGTCAATGTGAATGTCGATGTGAATGTCAATGTCAATGTCAATGTCAATGTGAATGTCGATGTGAATGTCAATGTGAATGTCGATGTGAATGTCAATGTCAATGTCAATGTGAATGTCAATGTGAATGACATGTCAATGTCAGTGTCAGTGTCAGTGAAAGTGTCATTGTCATTGTCAGTGTCAGTATCAGTGAAAGTGTCATTGTCAGTGTCAGTATCAGTGAAAGTGTCATTGTCATTGTCACTGTCAGTGTCAGTGTCAGTGTCAGTGTCAGTGTCAGTGTCAGTGTCAGTGTCAGTGTCAGTGTCAGTGTCAGTGTCAGTGTCAGTGTCAGTGTCAGTGTCAGTGTCAGTGTCAGTGTCAGTGTCAGTGTCAGTGTCAGTGTCAATGTGAATGTGAATGTGAATGTGAATGTGAATGTGAATGTCAATGTCAATGTGAATGTCAATGTGAATGTCAATGTGAATGTCAATGTGAATGTCAATGTCAATGTCAATGTGAATGTCAATGTCAATGTCAATGTCAATGTCAATGTGAATGTGAATGTGAATGTGAATGTGAATGTCGATGTCGATGTCGATGTCGATGTCGATGTCGATGTCGATGTCGATGTCGATGTCGATGTCGATGTCGATGTCGATGTCGATGTCGATGTCGATGTCGATGTCGATGTCGATGTCGATGTCGATGTCGATGTCGATGTCGATGTCGATGTCGATGTCGATGTCCATGTCAATGTCAATGTCAATGTCAATGTCAATGTCAATGTCAATGCGATTGCCAATGTCAATGTCAATGTCAATGTCAATGTGAATGTCAATGTCAATGTCAATGTCAATGTGAATGTCAATGTGAATGTCAATGTGAATGTCAATGTCAATGTCAATGTCAATGTGAATGTCAATGTGAATGTCAATGTTAATGTCAATGTGAATGTCAATGTCAATGTCAATGTCAATGTCAATGTCAATGTCAATGTCAATGTCAATGTCAATGCGATTGTCAATGTCAATGTCAATGTCAATGTCAATGTCAATGTCAATGTCAATGTCAATGTGAATGTCGATGTGAATGTCAATGTCAATGTCAATGTCAATGTGAATGTCGATGTGAATGTCAATGTGAATGTCGATGTGAATGTCAATGTCAATGTCAATGTGAATGTCAATGTGAATGACATGTCAATGTCAGTGTCAGTGTCAGTGAAAGTGTCATTGTCATTGTCAGTGTCAGTATCAGTGAAAGTGTCATTGTCAGTGTCAGTATCAGTGAAAGTGTCATTGTCATTGTCAGTGTCAGTGTCAGTGTCAGTGTCAGTGTCAGTGTCAGTGTCAGTGTCAGTGTCAGTGTCAGTGTCAGTGTCAGTGTCAGTGTCAGTGTCAATGTGAATGTGAATGTGAATGTGAATGTCAATGTCAATGTCAATGTCAATGTGAATGTCAATGTGAATGTCAATGTGAATGTCAATGTGAATGTCAATGTGAATGTCAATGTCAATGTCAATGTCAATGTCAATGTCAATGTCAATGTCAATGTCAATGTCAATGTCAATGTCAATGTCAATGTCAATGTGAATGTGAATGTGAATGTGAACGTGAATGTGTATGTCCATGTCAATGTCAATGTCAATGTCAATGTCAATGTCAATGTCAATGTCAATGTCAATGTCAATGTCAATGTCAATGTCAATGTCAATGTGAAAGTCAATATGAATGTGACTGTGAATGTGAACGTGAATGTGTATGTCAATGTCAATGTCAATGTCAATGTCAATGTCAATGTGAATGACATGTCAATGTCAGTGTCAGTGTCAGTGAAAGTGTCATTGTCATTGTCAGTGTCAGTATCAGTGAAAGTGTCATTGTCATTGTCAGTGTCAGTGTCAGTGTCAGTGTCAGTGTAAGTGTCAATGTGAATGTGAATGTGAATGTCAATGTCAATGTCAATGTGAATGTCAATGTGAATGTCAATGTGAATGTGAATGTGAATGTGAATGTCAATGTCAATGTCAATGTGAATGTGAATGTGAATGTGAATGTGAATGTGAATGTGAATGTGAATGTGAATGTGAATGTGAATGTGAATGTGAATGTGAATGTGAATGTGAATGTGAATGTGAATGTGAATGTGAATGTGAATGTGAATGTGAATGTGAATGTGAATGTGAATGTGAATGTGAATGTGAATGTGAATGTGAATGTGAATGTGAATGTGAATGTGAATGTGAATGTGAATGTGAATGTGAATGTGAATGTGAATGTGAATGTGAATGTGAATGTGAATGTGAATGTGAATGTGAATGTGAATGTGAATGTGAATGTGAATGTGAATGTGAATGTGAATGTGAATGTGAATGTGAATGTGAATGTGAATGTGAATGTCGATGTCGATGTCGATGTCGATGTCGATGTCGATGTCGATGTCGATGTCGATGTCGATGTCGATGTCGATGTCGATGTCGATGTCCATGTCAATGTCGATGTGAAAGTCAATATGAATGTGACTGTGAATGTGAACGTGAATGTGTATGTCAATGTCAATGTCAATGTCAATGTCAATGTCAATGTCAATGTCAATGTCAATGTCAATGTCAATGTCAATGTCAATGTCAATGTCAATGTCAATGTCAATGTCAATGTCAATGTCAATGTCAATGTCAATGTCAATGTCAATGTCAATGTCAATGTCAATGTCAATGTCAATGTCAATGTCAATGTCAAGGTCAAGGTCAATGTCAATGTCAATGTCAATGTCAATGTCAATGTCAATGTCAATGTCAATGTCAATGTCAATGTCAATGTCAATGTCAATGTCAATGTGAATGTCAATGTCAATGTCAATGTGAATGTCAATGTGAATGTCAATGTCAATGTGAATGTCAATGTGAATGTCAATGTCAATGTCAATGTCAATGTCAATGTCAATGTCAATGTCCATGTCAATGTCAATGTCAATGTCAATGTCAATGCGATTGTCAATGTCAATGTCAATGTCAATGTCAATGTCAATGTCAATGTCAATGTGAATGTCGATGTGAATGTCAATGTCAATGTCAATGTCAATGTGAATGTCGATGTGAATGTCAATGTGAATGTCGATGTGAATGTCAATGTCAATGTCAATGTGAATGTCAATGTGAATGACATGTCAATGTCAGTGTCAGTGTCAGTGAAAGTGTCATTGTCATTGTCAGTGTCAGTATCAGTGAAAGTGTCATTGTCAGTGTCAGTATCAGTGAAAGTGTCATTGTCATTGTCACTGTCAGTGTCAGTGTCAGTGTCAGTGTCAGTGTCAGTGTCAGTGTCAGTGTCAGTGTCAGTGTCAGTGTCAGTGTCAATGTGAATGTGAATGTGAATGTGAATGTGAATGTGAATGTCAATGTCAATGTGAATGTCAATGTGAATGTCAATGTGAATGTCAATGTGAATGTCAATGTGAATGTCAATGTGAATGTCAATGTCAATGTCAATGTGAATGTCAATGTCAATGTCAATGTCAATGTGAATGTGAATGTGAATGTGAATGTGAATGTGAATGTCGATGTCGATGTCGATGTCGATGTCGATGTCGATGTCGATGTCGATGTCGATGTCGATGTCGATGTCGATGTCGATGTCGATGTCGATGTCGATGTCGATGTCGATGTCGATGTCAATGTCCATGTCAATGTCAATGTCAATGTCAATGTCAATGTCAATGCGATTGCCAATGTCAATGTCAATGTCAATGTCAATGTGAATGTCAATGTCAATGTCAATGTCAATGTGAATGTCAATGTGAATGTCAATGTGAATGTCAATGTCAATGTCAATGTCAATGTGAATGTCAATGTGAATGTCAATGTGAATGTCAATGTGAATGTCAATGTCAATGTCAATGTCAATGTCAATGTCAATGTCAATGTCAATGTCAATGCGATTGTCAATGTCAATGTCAATGTCAATGTCAATGTCAATGTCAATGTCAATGTCAATGTCAATGTGAATGTCAATGTCAATGTCAATGTGAATGTCAATGTGAATGTCAATGTCAATGTGAATGTCGATGTGAATGTCAATGTCAATGTCAATGTGAATGTCAATGTGAATGACATGTCAATGTCAGTGTCAGTGTCAGTGAAAGTGTCATTGTCATTGTCAGTGTCAGTATCAGTGAAAGTGTCATTGTCAGTGTCAGTATCAGTGAAAGTGTCATTGTCATTGTCAGTGTCAGTGTCAGTGTCAGTGTCAGTGTCAGTGTCAGTGTCAGTGTCAGTGTCAGTGTCAGTGTCAGTGTCAGTGTCAGTGTCAGTGTCAATGTGAATGTGAATGTGAATGTGAATGTGAATGTGAATGTGAATGTGAATGTGAATGTGAATGTGAATGTGAATGTGAATGTGAATGTGAATGTGAATGTGAATGTGAATGTGAATGTGAATGTGAATGTGAATGTGAATGTGAATGTGAATGTGAATGTGAATGTGAATGTGAATGTGAATGTGAATGTGAATGTGAATGTGAATGTGAATGTGAATGTCGATGTCGATGTCGATGTCGATGTCGATGTCGATGTCGATGTCGATGTCGATGTCGATGTCGATGTCGATGTCGATGTCGATGTCGATGTCGATGTCGATGTCGATGTCGATGTCGATGTCGATGTCGATGTCGATGTCGATGTCCATGTCAATGTCGATGTGAAAGTCAATATGAATGTGACTGTGAATGTCAATGTCAATGTCAATGTCAATGTCAATGTCAATGTCAATGTCAATGTCAATGTCAATGTCAATGTCAATGTCAATGTCAATGTCAATGTCAATGTCAATGTCAATGTCAATGTCAATGTCAATGTCAATGTCAATGTCAATGTCAATGTCAATGTCAATGTCAATGTCAATGTCAATGTCAATGTCAATGTCAATGTCAAGGTCAAGGTCAATGTCAATGTCAATGTCAATGTCAATGTCAATGTCAATGTCAATGTCAATGTCAATGTCAATGTCAATGTCAATGTCAATGTGAATGTCAATGTCAATGTCAATGTGAATGTCAATGTGAATGTCAATGTCAATGTGAATGTCAATGTGAATGTCAATGTCAATGTCAATGTCAATGTCAATGTCAATGTCAATGTCCATGTCAATGTCAATGTCAATGTCAATGTCAATGCGATTGTCAATGTCAATGTCAATGTCAATGTCAATGTCAATGTCAATGTCAATGTGAATGTCGATGTGAATGTCAATGTCAATGTCAATGTCAATGTGAATGTCGATGTGAATGTCAATGTGAATGTCGATGTGAATGTCAATGTCAATGTCAATGTGAATGTCAATGTGAATGACATGTCAATGTCAGTGTCAGTGTCAGTGAAAGTGTCATTGTCATTGTCAGTGTCAGTATCAGTGAAAGTGTCATTGTCAGTGTCAGTATCAGTGAAAGTGTCATTGTCATTGTCACTGTCAGTGTCAGTGTCAGTGTCAGTGTCAGTGTCAGTGTCAGTGTCAGTGTCAGTGTCAGTGTCAGTGTCAGTGTCAATGTGAATGTGAATGTGAATGTGAATGTGAATGTGAATGTCAATGTCAATGTGAATGTCAATGTGAATGTCAATGTGAATGTCAATGTGAATGTCAATGTGAATGTCAATGTCAATGTCAATGTGAATGTCAATGTCAATGTCAATGTCAATGTGAATGTGAATGTGAATGTGAATGTGAATGTGAATGTGAATGTGAATGTCGATGTCGATGTCGATGTCGATGTCGATGTCGATGTCGATGTCGATGTCGATGTCGATGTCGATGTCGATGTCGATGTCGATGTCGATGTCGATGTCGATGTCGATGTCGATGTCGATGTCGATGTCGATGTCGATGTCGATGTCGATGTCGATGTCGATGTCGATGTCGATGTCGATGTCGATGTCGATGTCGATGTCGATGTCGATGTCGATGTCGATGTCAATGTCCATGTCAATGTCAATGTCAATGTCAATGTCAATGTCAATGCGATTGCCAATGTCAATGTCAATGTCAATGTCAATGTGAATGTCAATGTCAATGTCAATGTCAATGTGAATGTCAATGTGAATGTCAATGTGAATGTCAATGTCAATGTCAATGTCAATGTGAATGTCAATGTGAATGTCAATGTGAATGTCAATGTCAATGTCAATGTCAATGTCAATGTCAATGTCAATGTCAATGTCAATGTCAATGTCAATGCGATTGTCAATGTCAATGTCAATGTCAATGTCAATGTCAATGTCAATGTCAATGTCAATGTCAATGTGAATGTCAATGTCAATGTCAATGTGAATGTCAATGTGAATGTCAATGTCAATGTGAATGTCGATGTGAATGTCAATGTCAATGTCAATGTGAATGTCAATGTGAATGACATGTCAATGTCAGTGTCAGTGTCAGTGAAAGTGTCATTGTCATTGTCAGTGTCAGTATCAGTGAAAGTGTCATTGTCAGTGTCAGTATCAGTGAAAGTGTCATTGTCATTGTCAGTGTCAGTGTCAGTGTCAGTGTCAGTGTCAGTGTCAGTGTCAGTGTCAGTGTCAGTGTCAGTGTCAGTGTCAGTGTCAGTGTCAGTGTCAGTGTCAATGTGAATGTGAATGTGAATGTGAATGTCAATGTCAATGTCAATGTCAATGTGAATGTCAATGTGAATGTCAATGTCAATGTCAATGTCAATGTCAATGTCAATGTGAATGTCAATGTCAATGTCAATGTCAATGTGAATGTCAATGTCAATGTCAATGTCAATGTCAATGTCAATGTCAATGTCAATGTGAATGTGAATGTGAATGTGAATGTGAATGTCGATGTCGATGTCGATGTCGGTGTCGATGTCCATGTCAATGTCAATGTCAATGTCAATGTCAATGTCAATGTCAATGTCAATGTCAATGTCAATGTCAATGTCAATGTCAATGTCAATGTCCATGTCAATGTCGATGTGAAAGTCAATATGAATGTGACTGTGAATGTGAACGTGAATGTGTATGTCCATGTCAATGTCAATGTCAATGTCAATGTCAATGTCAATGTCAATGTCAATGTCAATGTCAATGTCAATGTCAATGTCAATGTCAATGTCAATGTGAAAGTCAATATGAATGTGACTGTGAATGTGAACGTGAATGTGTATGTCAATGTCAATGTCAATGTCAATGTCAATGTCAATGTCAATGTGAATGACATGTCAATGTCAGTGTCAGTGTCAGTGAAAGTGTCATTGTCATTGTCAGTGTCAGTATCAGTGAAAGTGTCATTGTCATTGTCAGTGTCAGTGTCAGTGTCAGTGTCAGTGTAAGTGTCAATGTGAATGTGAATGTGAATGTGAATGTCAATGTCAATGTCAATGTCAATGTGAATGTCAATGTGAATGTGAATGTGAATGTCAATGTCAATGTCAATGTCAATGTCAATGTCAATGTCAATGTGAATGTGAATGTGAATGTGAATGTGAATGTGAATGTGAATGTGAATGTGAATGTGAATGTGAATGTGAATGTGAATGTGAATGTGAATGTGAATGTGAATGTGAATGTCAATGTCAATGTGAATGTCAATGTGAATGTCAATGTGAATGTCAATGTGAATGTCAATGTGAATGTCAATGTGAATGTCAATGTCAATGTCAATGTGAATGTCAATGTCAATGTCAATGTCAATGTGAATGTGAATGTGAATGTGAATGTGAATGTGAATGTCGATGTCGATGTCGATGTCGATGTCAATGTCAATGTCAATGTCAATGTCAATGTCAATGTCAATGTCAATGTCAAGGTCAATGTCAATGTCAATGTCAATGTCAATGTCAATGTCAATGTCAATGTCAATGTCAATGTCAATGTCAATGTCAATGTCAATGTCAATGTGAATGTCAATGTCAATGTCAATGTGAATGTCAATGTGAATGTCAATGTCAATGTGAATGTCAATGTGAATGTCAATGTCAATGTCAATGTCAATGTCAATGTCAATGTCAATGTCCATGTCAATGTCAATGTCAATGTCAATGTCAATGCGATTGTCAATGTCAATGTCAATGTCAATGTCAATGTCAATGTCAATGTCAATGTGAATGTCGATGTGAATGTCAATGTCAATGTCAATGTCAATGTGAATGTCGATGTGAATGTCAATGTGAATGTCGATGTGAATGTCAATGTCAATGTCAATGTGAATGTCAATGTGAATGACATGTCAATGTCAGTGTCAGTGTCAGTGAAAGTGTCATTGTCATTGTCAGTGTCAGTATCAGTGAAAGTGTCATTGTCAGTGTCAGTATCAGTGAAAGTGTCATTGTCATTGTCACTGTCAGTGTCAGTGTCAGTGTCAGTGTCAGTGTCAGTGTCAGTGTCAGTGTCAGTGTCAGTGTCAGTGTCAGTGTCAATGTGAATGTGAATGTGAATGTGAATGTGAATGTGAATGTCAATGTCAATGTGAATGTCAATGTGAATGTCAATGTGAATGTCAATGTGAATGTCAATGTGAATGTCAATGTCAATGTCAATGTGAATGTCAATGTCAATGTCAATGTGAATGTGAATGTGAATGTGAATGTGAATGTGAATGTGAATGTGAATGTCGATGTCGATGTCGATGTCGATGTCGATGTCGATGTCGATGTCGATGTCGATGTCGATGTCGATGTCGATGTCGATGTCGATGTCGATGTCGATGTCGATGTCGATGTCGATGTCGATGTCGATGTCGATGTCGATGTCGATGTCGATGTCGATGTCGATGTCGATGTCGATGTCGATGTCAATGTCCATGTCAATGTCAATGTCAATGTCAATGTCAATGTCAATGCGATTGCCAATGTCAATGTCAATGTCAATGTCAATGTGAATGTCAATGTCAATGTCAATGTCAATGTGAATGTCAATGTGAATGTCAATGTGAATGTCAATGTCAATGTCAATGTCAATGTGAATGTCAATGTGAATGTCAATGTGAATGTCAATGTCAATGTCAATGTCAATGTCAATGTCAATGTCAATGTCAATGTCAATGTCAATGTCAATGCGATTGTCAATGTCAATGTCAATGTCAATGTCAATGTCAATGTCAATGTCAATGTCAATGTCAATGTGAATGTCAATGTCAATGTCAATGTGAATGTCAATGTGAATGTCAATGTCAATGTGAATGTCGATGTGAATGTCAATGTCAATGTCAATGTGAATGTCAATGTGAATGACATGTCAATGTCAGTGTCAGTGTCAGTGAAAGTGTCATTGTCATTGTCAGTGTCAGTATCAGTGAAAGTGTCATTGTCAGTGTCAGTATCAGTGAAAGTGTCATTGTCATTGTCAGTGTCAGTGTCAGTGTCAGTGTCAGTGTCAGTGTCAGTGTCAGTGTCAGTGTCAGTGTCAGTGTCAGTGTCAGTGTCAGTGTCAATGTGAATGTGAATGTGAATGTCAATGTCAATGTCAATGTCAATGTGAATGTCAATGTGAATGTCAATGTCAATGTCAATGTCAATGTCAATGTCAATGTGAATGTCAATGTCAATGTCAATGTCAATGTGAATGTCAATGTCAATGTCAATGTCAATGTCAATGTCAATGTGAATGTCAATGTCAATGTCAATGTCAATGTCAATGTCAATGTCAATGTCAATGTGAATGTGAATGTGAATGTGAATGTGAATGTGAATGTCGATGTCGATGTCGATGTCGGTGTCGATGTCCATGTCAATGTCAATGTCAATGTCAATGTCAATGTCAATGTCAATGTCAATGTCAATGTCAATGTCAATGTCAATGTCAATGTCCATGTCAATGTCGATGTGAAAGTCAATATGAATGTGACTGTGAATGTGAACGTGAATGTGTATGTCCATGTCAATGTCAATGTCAATGTCAATGTCAATGTCAATGTCAATGTCAATGTCAATGTCAATGTCAATGTCAATGTGAAAGTCAATATGAATGTGACTGTGAATGTGAACGTGAATGTGTATGTCAATGTCAATGTCAATGTCAATGTCAATGTCAATGTCAATGTGAATGACATGTCAATGTCAGTGTCAGTGTCAGTGAAAGTGTCATTGTCATTGTCAGTGTCAGTATCAGTGAAAGTGTCATTGTCATTGTCAGTGTCAGTGTCAGTGTCAGTGTCAGTGTAAGTGTCAATGTGAATGTGAATGTGAATGTGAATGTCAATGTCAATGTCAATGTCAATGTGAATGTCAATGTGAATGTGAATGTGAATGTCAATGTCAATGTCAATGTCAATGTCAATGTCAATGTGAATGTGAATGTGAATGTGAATGTGAATGTCGATGTGAATGTCAATGTCAATGTCAATGTGAATGTCAATGTGAATGACATGTCAATGTCAGTGTCAGTGTCAGTGAAAGTGTCATTGTCATTGTCAGTGTCAGTATCAGTGAAAGTGTCATTGTCAGTGTCAGTATCAGTGAAAGTGTCATTGTCATTGTCACTGTCAGTGTCAGTGTCAGTGTCAGTGTCAGTGTCAGTGTCAGTGTCAGTGTCAGTGTCAGTGTCAGTGTCAGTGTCAATGTGAATGTGAATGTGAATGTGAATGTGAATGTGAATGTCAATGTCAATGTGAATGTCAATGTGAATGTCAATGTGAATGTCAATGTGAATGTCAATGTGAATGTCAATGTCAATGTCAAAGTGAATGTCAATGTCAATGTCAATGTCAATGTGAATGTGAATGTGAATGTGAATGTGAATGTGAATGTGAATGTCGATGTCGATGTCGATGTCGATGTCGATGTCGATGTCGATGTCGATGTCGATGTCGATGTCGATGTCGATGTCGATGTCGATGTCGATGTCGATGTCGATGTCGATGTCGATGTCGATGTCGATGTCGATGTCGATGTCGATGTCGATGTCGATGTCGATGTCGATGTCGATGTCGATGTCGATGTCGATGTCGATGTCGATGTCGATGTCGATGTCGATGTCAATGTCCATGTCAATGTCAATGTCAATGTCAATGTCAATGTCAATGCGATTGCCAATGTCAATGTCAATGTCAATGTCAATGTGAATGTCAATGTCAATGTCAATGTCAATGTGAATGTCAATGTGAATGTCAATGTGAATGTCAATGTCAATGTCAATGTCAATGTGAATGTCAATGTGAATGTCAATGTGAATGTCAATGTCAATGTCAATGTCAATGTCAATGTCAATGTCAATGTCAATGTCAATGTCAATGTCAATGCGATTGTCAATGTCAATGTCAATGTCAATGTCAATGTCAATGTCAATGTCAATGTCAATGTCAATGTGAATGTCAATGTCAATGTCAATGTGAATGTCAATGTGAATGTCAATGTCAATGTGAATGTCGATGTGAATGTCAATGTCAATGTCAATGTGAATGTCAATGTGAATGACATGTCAATGTCAGTGTCAGTGTCAGTGAAAGTGTCATTGTCATTGTCAGTGTCAGTATCAGTGAAAGTGTCATTGTCAGTGTCAGTATCAGTGAAAGTGTCATTGTCATTGTCAGTGTCAGTGTCAGTGTCAGTGTCAGTGTCAGTGTCAGTGTCAGTGTCAGTGTCGGTGCAGTGTCAGTGTCAGTGTCAATGTGAATGTGAATGTGAATGTGAATGTCAATGTCAATGTCAATGTCAATGTGAATGTCAATGTGAATGTCAATGTCAATGTCAATGTCAATGTCAATGTCAATGTGAATGTCAATGTCAATGTCAATGTCAATGTGAATGTCAATGTCAATGTCAATGTCAATGTCAATGTCAATGTCAATGTCAATGTGAATGTGAATGTGAATGTGAATGTGAATGTGAATGTCGATGTCGATGTCGATGTCGGTGTCGATGTCCATGTCAATGTCAATGTCAATGTCAATGTCAATGTCAATGTCAATGTCAATGTCAATGTCAATGTCAATGTCAATGTCAATGTCCATGTCAATGTCGATGTGAAAGTCAATATGAATGTGACTGTGAATGTGAACGTGAATGTGTATGTCCATGTCAATGTCAATGTCAATGTCAATGTCAATGTCAATGTCAATGTCAATGTCAATGTCAATGTCAATGTCAATGTCAATGTCAATGTCAATGTGAAAGTCAATATGAATGTGACTGTGAATGTGAACGTGAATGTGTATGTCAATGTCAATGTCAATGTCAATGTCAATGTCAATGTCAATGTGAATGACATGTCAATGTCAGTGTCAGTGTCAGTGAAAGTGTCATTGTCATTGTCAGTGTCAGTATCAGTGAAAGTGTCATTGTCATTGTCAGTGTCAGTGTCAGTGTCAGTGTCAGTGTAAGTGTCAATGTGAATGTGAATGTGAATGTGAATGTCAATGTCAATGTCAATGTCAATGTGAATGTCAATGTGAATGTGAATGTGAATGTCAATGTCAATGTCAATGTCAATGTCAATGTCAATGTCAATGTGAATGTGAATGTGAATGTGAATGTGAATGTGAATGTGAATGTGAATGTGAATGTGAATGTGAATGTGAATGTGAATGTGAATGTGAATGTGAATGTGAATGTGAATGTGAATGTGAATGTGAATGTGAATGTGAATGTGAATGTGAATGTGAATGTGAATGTGAATGTGAATGTGAATGTGAATGTGAATGTGAATGTGAATGTGAATGTGAATGTGAATGTGAATGTGAATGTGAATGTGAATGTGAATGTGAATGTGAATGTGAATGTGAATGTGAATGTGAATGTGAATGTGAATGTGAATGTGAATGTGAATGTGAATGTGAATGTGAATGTGAATGTGAATGTGAATGTGAATGTGAATGTGAATGTGAATGTGAATGTGAATGTGAATGTGAATGTGAATGTGAATGTGAATGTGAATGTGAATGTGAATGTGAATGTGAATGTGAATGTGAATGTCAATGTGAATGTCAATGTGAATGTCAATGTGAATGTCAATGTGAATGTCAATGTCAATGTCAATGTCAATGTCAATGTCAATGTCAATGTCAATGTCAATGTCAATGTCAATGCGATTGTCAATGTCAATGTCAATGTCAATGTCAATGTCAATGTCAATGTCAATGTCAATGTCAATGTGAATGTCAATGTCAATGTCAATGTGAATGTCAATGTGAATGTCAATGTCAATGTGAATGTCGATGTGAATGTCAATGTCAATGTCAATGTGAATGTCAATGTGAATGACATGTCAATGTCAGTGTCAGTGTCAGTGAAAGTGTCATTGTCATTGTCAGTGTCAGTATCAGTGAAAGTGTCATTGTCAGTGTCAGTATCAGTGAAAGTGTCATTGTCATTGTCAGTGTCAGTGTCAGTGTCAGTGTCAGTGTCAGTGTCAGTGTCAGTGTCAGTGTCAGTGTCAGTGTCAGTGTCAGTGTCAGTGTCAGTGTCAATGTGAATGTGAATGTGAATGTGAATGTGAATGTGAATGTGAATGTGAATGTGAATGTGAATGTGAATGTGAATGTGAATGTGAATGTGAATGTGAATGTGAATGTGAATGTGAATGTGAATGTGAATGTGAATGTGAATGTGAATGTGAATGTGAATGTGAATGTGAATGTGAATGTGAATGTGAATGTGAATGTGAATGTGAATGTGAATGTGAATGTGAATGTCGATGTCGATGTCGATGTCGATGTCGATGTCGATGTCGATGTCGATGTCGATGTCGATGTCGATGTCGATGTCGATGTCGATGTCGATGTCGATGTCGATGTCGATGTCGATGTCGATGTCGATGTCGATGTCGATGTCCATGTCAATGTCGATGTGAAAGTCAATATGAATGTGACTGTGAATGTGAACGTGAATGTGTATGTCAATGTCAATGTCAATGTCAATGTCAATGTCAATGTCAATGTCAATGTCAATGTCAATGTCAATGTCAATGTCAATGTCAATGTCAATGTCAATGTCAATGTCAATGTCAATGTCAATGTCAATGTCAATGTCAATGTCAATGTCAATGTCAATGTCAATGTCAATGTCAATGTCAATGTCAATGTCAATGTCAATGTCAATGTCAATGTCAAGGTCAAGGTCAATGTCAATGTCAATGTCAATGTCAATGTCAATGTCAATGTCAATGTCAATGTCAATGTCAATGTCAATGTCAATGTCAATGTCAATGTGAATGTCAATGTCAATGTCAATGTGAATGTCAATGTGAATGTCAATGTCAATGTGAATGTCAATGTGAATGTCAATGTCAATGTCAATGTCAATGTCAATGTCAATGTCAATGTCCATGTCAATGTCAATGTCAATGTCAATGTCAATGCGATTGTCAATGTCAATGTCAATGTCAATGTCAATGTCAATGTCAATGTCAATGTGAATGTCGATGTGAATGTCAATGTCAATGTCAATGTCAATGTGAATGTCGATGTGAATGTCAATGTGAATGTCGATGTGAATGTCAATGTCAATGTCAATGTGAATGTCAATGTGAATGACATGTCAATGTCAGTGTCAGTGTCAGTGAAAGTGTCATTGTCATTGTCAGTGTCAGTATCAGTGAAAGTGTCATTGTCAGTGTCAGTATCAGTGAAAGTGTCATTGTCATTGTCACTGTCAGTGTCAGTGTCAGTGTCAGTGTCAGTGTCAGTGTCAGTGTCAGTGTCAGTGTCAGTGTCAGTGTCAGTGTCAATGTGAATGTGAATGTGAATGTGAATGTGAATGTGAATGTCAATGTCAATGTGAATGTCAATGTGAATGTCAATGTGAATGTCAATGTGAATGTCAATGTGAATGTCAATGTCAATGTCAATGTGAATGTCAATGTCAATGTCAATGTCAATGTGAATGTGAATGTGAATGTGAATGTGAATGTGAATGTGAATGTCGATGTCGATGTCGATGTCGATGTCGATGTCGATGTCGATGTCGATGTCGATGTCGATGTCGATGTCGATGTCGATGTCGATGTCGATGTCGATGTCGATGTCGATGTCGATGTCGATGTCGATGTCGATGTCGATGTCGATGTCGATGTCGATGTCGATGTCGATGTCAATGTCCATGTCAATGTCAATGTCAATGTCAATGTCAATGTCAATGCGATTGCCAATGTCAATGTCAATGTCAATGTCAATGTGAATGTCAATGTCAATGTCAATGTCAATGTGAATGTCAATGTGAATGTCAATGTGAATGTCAATGTCAATGTCAATGTCAATGTGAATGTCAATGTGAATGTCAATGTGAATGTCAATGTCAATGTCAATGTCAATGTCAATGTCAATGTCAATGTCAATGTCAATGTCAATGTCAATGCGATTGTCAATGTCAATGTCAATGTCAATGTCAATGTCAATGTCAATGTCAATGTCAATGTCAATGTCAATGTCAATGTCAATGTGAATGTCAATGTGAATGTCAATGTCAATGTGAATGTCGATGTGAATGTCAATGTCAATGTCAATGTGAATGTCAATGTGAATGACATGTCAATGTCAGTGTCAGTGTCAGTGAAAGTGTCATTGTCATTGTCAGTGTCAGTATCAGTGAAAGTGTCATTGTCAGTGTCAGTATCAGTGAAAGTGTCATTGTCATTGTCAGTGTCAGTGTCAGTGTCAGTGTCAGTGTCAGTGTCAGTGTCAGTGTCAGTGTCAGTGTCAGTGTCAGTGTCAGTGTCAGTGTCAGTGTCAATGTGAATGTGAATGTGAATGTGAATGTCAATGTCAATGTCAATGTCAATGTGAATGTCAATGTGAATGTCAATGTCAATGTCAATGTCAATGTCAATGTCAATGTGAATGTCAATGTCAATGTCAATGTCAATGTGAATGTCAATGTCAATGTCAATGTCAATGTCAATGTCAATGTCAATGTCAATGTCAATGTGAATGTGAATGTGAATGTGAATGTGAATGTGAATGTCGATGTCGATGTCGATGTCGGTGTCGATGTCCATGTCAATGTCAATGTCAATGTCAATGTCAATGTCAATGTCAATGTCAATGTCAATGTCAATGTCAATGTCAATGTCCATGTCAATGTCGATGTGAAAGTCAATATGAATGTGACTGTGAATGTGAACGTGAATGTGTATGTCCATGTCAATGTCAATGTCAATGTCAATGTCAATGTCAATGTCAATGTCAATGTCAATGTCAATGTCAATGTCAATGTCAATGTCAATGTCAATGTCAATGTCAATGTGAAAGTCAATATGAATGTGACTGTGAATGTGAACGTGAATGTGTATGTCAATGTCAATGTCAATGTCAATGTCAATGTCAATGTCAATGTCAATGTGAATGACATGTCAATGTCAGTGTCAGTGTCAGTGAAAGTGTCATTGTCATTGTCAGTGTCAGTATCAGTGAAAGTGTCATTGTCATTGTCAGTGTCAGTGTCAGTGTCAGTGTCAGTGTAAGTGTCAATGTGAATGTGAATGTGAATGTGAATGTCAATGTCAATGTGAATGTCAATGTGAATGTCAATGTGAATGTGAATGTGAATGTCAATGTCAATGTCAATGTCAATGTCAATGTCAATGTGAATGTGAATGTGAATGTGAATGTGAATGTGAATGTGAATGTGAATGTGAATGTGAATGTGAATGTGAATGTGAATGTGAATGTGAATGTGAATGTGAATGTGAATGTGAATGTGAATGTGAATGTGAATGTGAATGTGAATGTGAATGTGAATGTGAATGTGAATGTGAATGTGAATGTGAATGTGAATGTGAATGTGAATGTGAATGTGAATGTGAATGTGAATGTGAATGTGAATGTGAATGTGAATGTGAATGTGAATGTGAATGTGAATGTGAATGTGAATGTGAATGTGAATGTGAATGTGAATGTGAATGTGAATGTGAATGTGAATGTGAATGTGAATGTGAATGTGAATGTGAATGTGAATGTGAATGTGAATGTGAATGTGAATGTGAATGTGAATGTGAATGTGAATGTGAATGTGAATGTGAATGTGAATGTGAATGTGAATGTGAATGTGAATGTGAATGTGAATGTGAATGTGAATGTGAATGTGAATGTGAATGTGAATGTGAATGTGAATGTGAATGTGAATGTCGATGTCGATGTCGATGTCGATGTCGATGTCGATGTCGATGTCGATGTCGATGTCGATGTCGATGTCGATGTCGATGTCGATGTCGATGTCGATGTCGATGTCGATGTCGATGTCGATGTCGATGTCGATGTCGATGTCGATGTCGATGTCGATGTCGATGTCGATGTCGATGTCGATGTCGATGTCGATGTCGATGTCGATGTCGATGTCGATGTCGATGTCCATGTCAATGTCGATGTGAAAGTCAATATGAATGTGACTGTGAATGTGAACGTGAATGTGTATGTCAATGTCAATGTCAATGTCAATGTCAATGTCAATGTCAATGTCAATGTCAATGTCAATGTCAATGTCAATGTCAATGTCAATGTCAATGTCAATGTCAATGTCAATGTCAATGTCAATGTCAATGTCAATGTCAATGTCAATGTCAATGTCAATGTCAATGTCAATGTCAATGTCAATGTCAATGTCAATGTCAATGTCAATGTCAAGGTCAAGGTCAATGTCAATGTCAATGTCAATGTCAATGTCAATGTCAATGTCAATGTCAATGTCAATGTCAATGTCAATGTCAATGTCAATGTCAATGTCAATGTGAATGTCAATGTCAATGTCAATGTGAATGTCAATGTGAATGTCAATGTCAATGTGAATGTCAATGTGAATGTCAATGTCAATGTCAATGTCAATGTCAATGTCAATGTCAATGTCCATGTCAATGTCAATGTCAATGTCAATGTCAATGCGATTGTCAATGTCAATGTCAATGTCAATGTCAATGTCAATGTCAATGTCAATGTGAATGTCGATGTGAATGTCAATGTCAATGTCAATGTCAATGTGAATGTCGATGTGAATGTCAATGTGAATGTCGATGTGAATGTCAATGTCAATGTCAATGTGAATGTCAATGTGAATGACATGTCAATGTCAGTGTCAGTGTCAGTGAAAGTGTCATTGTCATTGTCAGTGTCAGTATCAGTGAAAGTGTCATTGTCAGTGTCAGTATCAGTGAAAGTGTCATTGTCATTGTCACTGTCAGTGTCAGTGTCAGTGTCAGTGTCAGTGTCAGTGTCAGTGTCAGTGTCAGTGTCAGTGTCAGTGTCAGTGTCAGTGTCAATGTGAATGTGAATGTGAATGTGAATGTGAATGTGAATGTGAATGTCAATGTCAATGTGAATGTCAATGTGAATGTCAATGTGAATGTCAATGTGAATGTCAATGTGAATGTCAATGTCAATGTCAATGCGATTGTCAATGTCAATGTTAATGTCAATGTCAATGTCAATGTCAATGTCAATGTCAATGTCAATGTGAATGTCAATGTCAATGTCAATGTGAATGTCAATGTGAATGTCAATGTCAATGTGAATGTCAATGTGAATGTCAATGTCAATGTCAATGTCAATGTCAATGTCAATGTCAATGTCAATGTCCATGTCAATGTCAATGTCAATGTCAATGTCAATGCGATTGTCAATGTCAATGTCAATGTCAATGTCAATGTCAATGTCAATGTCAATGTGAATGTCGATGTGAATGTCAATGTCAATGTCAATGTCAATGTGAATGTCGATGTGAATGTCAATGTGAATGTCGATGTGAATGTCAATGTCAATGTCAATGTGAATGTCAATGTGAATGACATGTCAATGTCAGTGTCAGTGAAAGTGTCATTGTCATTGTCAGTGTCAGTATCAGTGAAAGTGTCATTGTCAGTGTCAGTATCAGTGAAAGTGTCATTGTCATTGTCACTGTCAGTGTCAGTGTCAGTGTCAGTGTCAGTGTCAGTGTCAGTGTCAGTGTCAGTGTCAGTGTCAGTGTCAGTGTCAGTGTCAATGTGAATGTGAATGTGAATGTGAATGTGAATGTGAATGTGAATGTCAATGTCAATGTGAATGTCAATGTGAATGTCAATGTGAATGTCAATGTGAATGTCAATGTGAATGTCAATGTCAATGTCAATGTGAATGTCAATGTCAATGTCAATGTCAATGTCAATGTGAATGTGAATGTGAATGTGAATGTCGATGTCGATGTCGATGTCGATGTCGATGTCGATGTCGATGTCGATGTCGATGTCGATGTCGATGTCGATGTCGATGTCGATGTCGATGTCGATGTCGATGTCGATGTCGATGTCGATGTCGATGTCGATGTCGATGTCGATGTCGATGTCGATGTCGATGTCGATGTCGATGTCGATGTCGATGTCGATGTCGATGTCGATGTCGATGTCGATGTCGATGTCAATGTCCATGTCAATGTCAATGTCAATGTCAATGTCAATGTCAATGCGATTGCCAATGTCAATGTCAATGTCAATGTCAATGTGAATGTCAATGTCAATGTCAATGTCAATGTGAATGTCAATGTGAATGTCAATGTGAATGTCAATGTCAATGTCAATGTCAATGTGAATGTCAATGTGAATGTCAATGTGAATGTCAATGTCAATGTCAATGTCAATGTCAATGTCAATGTCAATGTCAATGTCAATGTCAATGTCAATGCGATTGTCAATGTCAATGTCAATGTCAATGTCAATGTCAATGTCAATGTCAATGTCAATGTGAATGTCGATGTGAATGTCAATGTCAATGTCAATGTCAATGTGAATGTCGATGTGAATGTCAATGTGAATGTCGATGTGAATGTCAATGTCAATGTCAATGTGAATGTCAATGTGAATGACATGTCAATGTCAGTGTCAGTGTCAGTGAAAGTGTCATTGTCATTGTCAGTGTCAGTATCAGTGAAAGTGTCATTGTCAGTGTCAGTATCAGTGAAAGTGTCATTGTCATTGTCAGTGTCAGTGTCAGTGTCAGTGTCAGTGTCAGTGTCAGTGTCAGTGTCAGTGTCAGTGTCAGTGTCAGTGTCAGTGTCAGTGTCAGTGTCAGTGTCAATGTGAATGTGAATGTGAATGTCAATGTCAATGTCAATGTCAATGTCAATGTGAATGTCGATGTCGATGTCGATGTCGATGTCGATGTCGATGTCGATGTCGATGTCGATGTCGATGTCGATGTCGATGTCGATGTCGATGTCGATGTCGATGTCGATGTCGATGTCGATGTCGATGTCGATGTCGATGTCGATGTCGATGTCGATGTCGATGTCGATGTCGATGTCGATGTCGATGTCGATGTCGATGTCGATGTCGATGTCGATGTCGATGTCGATGTCGATGTCGATGTCGATGTCGATGTCGATGTCGATGTCGATGTCGATGTCGATGTCGATGTCGATGTCGATGTCGATGTCGATGTCGATGTCGATGTCGATGTCGATGTCGATGTCGATGTCGATGTCGATGTCGATGTCGATGTCGATGTCGATGTCGATGTCGATGTCGATGTCGATGTCGATGTCGATGTCGATGTCGATGTCGATGTCGATGTCGATGTCGATGTCGATGTCCATGTCAATGTCGATGTGAAAGTCAATATGAATGTGACTGTGAATGTGAACGTGAATGTGTATGTCAATGTCAATGTAAATGTCAATGTCAATGTCAATGTCAATGTCAATGTCAATGTCAATGTCAATGTCAATGTCAATGTCAATGTCAATGTCAATGTCAATGTCAATGTCAATGTCAATGTCAATGTCAATGTCAATGTCAATGTCAATGTCAATGTCAATGTCAATGTCAATGTCAATGTCAATGTCAATGTCAATGTCAAGGTCAATGTCAATGTCAATGTCAATGTCAATGTCAATGTCAATGTCAATGTCAATGTCAATGTCAATGTCAATGTCAATGTGAATGTCAATGTCAATGTCAATGTCAATGTCAATGTCAATGTGAATGTCAATGTCAATGTCAATGTCAATGTGAATGTCAATGTGAATGTCAATATCAATGTCAATGTCGATGTCGATGTCGATGTCGATGTCGATGTCGATGTCGATGTCGATGTCGATGTCGATGTCGATGTCGATGTCGATGTCGATGTCGATGTCGATGTCGATGTCGATGTCGATGTCGATGTCGATGTCCATGTCAATGTCGATGTGAAAGTCAATATGAATGTGACTGTGAATGTGAACGTGAATGTGTATGTCAATGTCAATGTAAATGTAAATGTCAATGTCAATGTCAATGTCAATGTCAATGTCAATGTCAATGTCAATGTCAATGTCAATGTCAATGTCAATGTCAATGTCAATGTCAATGTCAATGTCAATGTCAATGTCAATGTCAATGTCAATGTCAATGTCAATGTCAATGTCAATGTCAATGTCAATGTCAATGTCAATGTCAATGTCAAGGTCAATGTCAATGTCAATGTCAATGTCAATGTCAATGTCAATGTCAATGTCAATGTCAATGTCAATGTCAATGTCAATGTCAATGTGAATGTCAATGTCAATGTCAATGTCAATGTGAATGTCAATGTGAATGTCAATGTCAATGTCAATGTCAATGTGAATGTCAATGTGAATGTCAATGTCAATGTCAATGTCAATGTCAATGTCAATGTCCATGTCAATGTCAATGTCAATGTCAATGTCAATGCGATTGTCAATGTCAATGTCAATGTCAATGTCAATGTCAATGTCAATGTCAATGTCAATGTCGATGTGAATGTCAATGTCAATGTCAATGTCAATGTGAATGTCGATGTGAATGTCAATGTGAATGTCGATGTGAATGTCAATGTCAATGTCAATGTGAATGTCAATGTGAATGACATGTCAATGTCAGTGTCAGTGTCAGTGAAAGTGTCATTGTCATTGTCAGTGTCAGTATCAGTGAAAGTGTCATTGTCAGTGTCAGTATCAGTGAAAGTGTCATTGTCATTGTCACTGTCAGTGTCAGTGTCAGTGTCAGTGTCAGTGTCAGTGTCAGTGTCAGTGTCAGTGTCAGTGTCAGTGTCAGTGTCAGTGTCAGTGTCAGTGTCAGTGTCAGTGTCAATGTGAATGTGAATGTGAATGTGAATGTGAATGTCAATGTCAATGTGAATGTCAATGTGAATGTCAATGTGAATGTCAATGTGAATGTCAATGTCAATGTCAATGTGAATGTCAATGTCAATGTCAATGTCAATGTGAATGTGAATGTGAATGTGAATGTGAATGTCGATGTCGATGTCGATGTCGATGTCGATGTCGATGTCGATGTCGATGTCGATGTCGATGTCGATGTCGATGTCGATGTCGATGTCGATGTCGATGTCGATGTCGATGTCGATGTCGATGTCGATGTCGATGTCGATGTCGATGTCGATGTCGATGTCGATGTCGATGTCGATGTCGATGTCGATGTCCATGTCAATGTCAATGTCAATGTCAATGTCAATGTCAATGTCAATGTCAATGTCAATGCGATTGCCAATGTCAATGTCAATGTCAATGTGAATGTCAATGTCAATGTCAATGTCAATGTGAATGTCAATGTGAATGTCAATGTGAATGTCAATGTCAATGTCAATGTCAATGTCAATGTCAATGTGAATGTCAATGTGAATGTCAATGTGAATGTCAATGTCAATGTCAATGTCAATGTCAATGTCAATGTCAATGTCAATGTCAATGCGATTGTCAATGTCAATGTCAATGTCAATGTCAATGTCAATGTCAATGTCAATGTCAATGTCAATGTGAATGTCGATGTGAATGTCAATGTCAATGTCAATGTCAATGTGAATGTCGATGTGAATGTCAATGTGAATGTCGATGTGAATGTCAATGTCAATGTCAATGTGAATGTCAATGTGAATGACATGTCAATGTCAGTGTCAGTGTCAGTGAAAGTGTCATTGTCATTGTCAGTGTCAGTATCAGTGAAAGTGTCATTGTCAGTGTCAGTATCAGTGAAAGTGTCATTGTCATTGTCAGTGTCAGTGTCAGTGTCAGTGTCAGTGTCAGTGTCAGTGTCAGTGTCAGTGTCAGTGTCAGTGTCAGTGTCAGTGTCAGTGTCAATGTGAATGTGAATGTGAATGTGAATGTGAATGTGAATGTCAATGTCAATTTCAATGTCAATGTGAATGTCAATGTGAATGTCAATGTCAATGTCAATGTGAATGTCAATGTGAATGTCAATGTCAATGTCAATGTCAATGTCAATGTGAATGTCAATGTCAATGTCAATGTCAATGTGAATGTGAATGTGAATGTGAATGTGAATGTGAATGTCGATGTCGATGTCGATGTCGATGTCGATGTCGATGTCGATGTCGATGTCGATGTCGATGTCGATGTCGATGTCGATGTCGATGTCGATGTCGATGTCGATGTCGATGTCGATGTCGATGTCGATGTCGATGTCGATGTCGATGTCGATGTCCATGTCAATGTCAATGTCAATGTCAATGTCAATGTCAATGTCAATGTCAATGTCAATGTCAATGTCAATGTCAATGTCAATGTCAATGTCAATGTCAATGTCAATGTCAATGTGAAAGTCAATATGAATGTGACTGTGAATGTGAACGTGAATGTGTATGTCAATGTCAATGTCAATGTCAATGTCAATGTCAATGTGAATGACATGTCAATGTCAGTGTCAGTGTCAGTGAAAGTGTCATTGTCATTGTCAGTGTCAGTATCAGTGAAAGTGTCATTATCATTGTCAGTGTCAGTGTAAGTGTCAATGTGAATGTGAATGTCAATGTCAATGTCAATGTGAATGTCAATGTGAATGTCAATGTGAATGTCAATGTGAATGTCAATGTCAATGTCAATGTCAATGTGAATGTGAATGTGAATGTGAATGTGAATGTGAATGTGAATGTGAATGTGAATGTGAATGTGAATGTGAATGTGAATGTGAATGTGAATGTGAATGTGAATGTGAATGTGAATGTGAATGTGAATGTGAATGTGAATGTGAATGTGAATGTGAATGTGAATGTGAATGTGAATGTGAATGTGAATGTGAATGTGAATGTGAATGTGAATGTGAATGTGAATGTGAATGTGAATGTGAATGTGAATGTGAATGTGAATGTGAATGTGAATGTGAATGTGAATGTGAATGTGAATGTGAATGTGAATGTGAATGTGAATGTGAATGTGAATGTGAATGTGAATGTGAATGTCGATGTCGATGTCGATGTCGATGTCGATGTCGATGTCGATGTCGATGTCGATGTCGATGTCGATGTCGATGTCGATGTCGATGTCGATGTCGATGTCGATGTCGATGTCGATGTCGATGTCGATGTCGATGTCGATGTCGATGTCGATGTCGATGTCGATGTCGATGTCGATGTCGATGTCGATGTCGATGTCCATGTCAATGTCCATGTCAATGTCAATGTCAATGTCAATGTCAATGTCAATGCGATTGCCAATGTCAATGTCAATGTCAATGTCAATGTCAATGTCAATGTCAATGTCAATGTGAATGTCAATGTGAATGTCAATGTCAATGTGAATGTCAATGTGAATGTGAATGTCAATGTCAATGTCAATGTCAATGTCAATGTCAATGTCAATGTCAATGTCAATGTCAATGTCAAGGTCAATGTCAATGTCAATGTCAATGTCAATGTCAATGTCAATGTCAATGTCAATGTCAATGTCAATGTCAATGTCAATGTCAATGTCAATGTCAATGTGAATGTCAATGTGAATGTCAATGTGAATGTCAATGTGAATGTCAATGTCAATGTCAATGTCAATGTGAATGTCAATGTGAATGTCAATGTCAATGTCAATGTCAATGTCAATGTCAATGTCCATGTCAATGTCAATGTCAATGTCAATGTCAATGTCAATGTCAATGCGATTGTCAATGTCAATGTCAATGTCAATGTCAATGTCAATGTCAATGTGAATGTCGATGTGAATGTCAATGTCAATGTCAATGTCAATGTGAATGTCGATGTGAATGTCAATGTCAATGTCAATGTCAATGTGAATGTCGATGTGAATGTCAATGTGAATGTCGATGTGAATGTCAATGTCAATGTCAATGTGAATGTCAATGTGAATGACATGTCAATGTCAGTGTCAGTGTCAGTGAAAGTGTCATTGTCATTGTCAGTGTCAGTATCAGTGAAAGTGTCATTGTCAGTGTCAGTATCAGTGAAAGTGTCATTGTCATTGTCACTGTCAGTGTCAGTGTCAGTGTCAGTGTCAGTGTCAGTGTCAGTGTCAGTGTCAGTGTCAGTGTCAGTGTCAGTGTCAGTGTCAATGTGAATGTGAATGTGAATGTGAATGTGAATGTGAATGTCAATGTCAATGTGAATGTCAATGTGAATGTCAATGTGAATGTCAATGTGAATGTCAATGTGAATGTCAATGTCAATGTCAATGTGAATGTCAATGTCAATGTCAATGTCAATGTCAATGTGAATGTGAATGTGAATGTGAATGTCGATGTCGATGTCGATGTCGATGTCGATGTCGATGTCGATGTCGATGTCGATGTCGATGTCGATGTCGATGTCGATGTCGATGTCGATGTCGATGTCGATGTCGATGTCGATGTCGATGTCGATGTCGATGTCGATGTCGATGTCGATGTCGATGTCGATGTCGATGTCGATGTCGATGTCGATGTCGATGTCGATGTCGATGTCGATGTCGATGTCGATGTCGATGTCGATGTCGATGTCGATGTCGATGTCGATGTCAATGTCCATGTCAATGTCAATGTCAATGTCAATGTCAATGTCAATGCGATTGCCAATGTCAATGTCAATGTCAATGTCAATGTGAATGTCAATGTCAATGTCAATGTCAATGTGAATGTCAATGTGAATGTCAATGTGAATGTCAATGTCAATGTCAATGTCAATGTGAATGTCAATGTGAATGTCAATGTGAATGTCAATGTCAATGTCAATGTCAATGTCAATGTCAATGTCAATGTCAATGTCAATGTCAATGTCAATGTCAATGCGATTGTCAATGTCAATGTCAATGTCAATGTCAATGTCAATGTCAATGTCAATGTCAATGTCAATGTGAATGTCAATGTCAATGTCAATGTGAATGTCAATGTGAATGTCAATGTCAATGTGAATGTCAATGTCAATGTCAATGTCAATGTCAATGTCAATGTCAATGTCAATGTCAATGTCCATGTCAATGTCAATGTCAATGTCAATGTCAATGCGATTGTCAATGTCAATGTCAATGTCAATGTCAATGTCAATGTCAATGTCAATGTGAATGTCGATGTGAATGTCAATGTCAATGTCAATGTCAATGTCAATGTCAATGTCAATGTCAATGTGAATGTCGATGTGAATGTCAATGTGAATGTCGATGTGAATGTCAATGTCAATGTCAATGTGAATGTCAATGTGAATGACATGTCAATGTCAGTGTCAGTGTCAGTGAAAGTGTCATTGTCATTGTCAGTGTCAGTATCAGTGAAAGTGTCATTGTCAGTGTCAGTATCAGTGAAAGTGTCATTGTCATTGTCACTGTCAGTGTCAGTGTCAGTGTCAGTGTCAGTGTCAGTGTCAGTGTCAGTGTCAGTGTCAGTGTCAGTGTCAGTGTCAGTGTCAATGTGAATGTGAATGTGAATGTGAATGTGAATGTGAATGTCAATGTCAATGTGAATGTCAATGTGAATGTCAATGTGAATGTCAATGTGAATGTCAATGTGAATGTCAATGTCAATGTCAATGTGAATGTCAATGTCAATGTCAATGTCAATGTCAATGTGAATGTGAATGTGAATGTGAATGTCGATGTCGATGTCGATGTCGATGTCGATGTCGATGTCGATGTCGATGTCGATGTCGATGTCGATGTCGATGTCGATGTCGATGTCGATGTCGATGTCGATGTCGATGTCGATGTCGATGTCGATGTCGATGTCGATGTCGATGTCGATGTCGATGTCGATGTCGATGTCGATGTCGATGTCGATGTCGATGTCGATGTCGATGTCGATGTCGATGTCGATGTCGATGTCAATGTCCATGTCAATGTCAATGTCAATGTCAATGTCAATGTCAATGCGATTGCCAATGTCAATGTCAATGCCAATGTCAATGTCAATGTCAATGTCAATGTGAATGTGAATGTCAATGTCAATGTCAATGTGAATGTCAATGTGAATGTCAATGTCAATGTCAATGTCAATGTGAATGTCAATGTGAATGTCAATGTGAATGTCAATGTCAATGTCAATGTCAATGTCAATGTCAATGTCAATGTCAATGTCAATGTCAATGTCAATGTCAATGCGATTGTCAATGTCAATGTCAATGTCAATGTCAATGTCAATGTCAATGTCAATGTCAATGTCAATGTGAATGTCGATGTGAATGTCAATGTCAATGTCAATGTCAATGTGAATGTCGATGTGAATGTCAATGTGAATGTCGATGTGAATGTCAATGTCAATGTCAATGTGAATGTCAATGTGAATGACATGTCAATGTCAGTGTCAGTGTCAGTGAAAGTGTCATTGTCATTGTCAGTGTCAGTATCAGTGAAAGTGTCATTGTCAGTGTCAGTATCAGTGAAAGTGTCAGTGTCATTGTCAGTGTCAGTGTCAGTGTCAGTGTCAGTGTCAGTGTCAGTGTCAGTGTCAGTGTCAGTGTCAGTGTCAGTGTCAGTGTCAGTGTCAGTGTCAGTGTCAGTGTCAGTGTCAGTGTCAGTGTCAGTGTCAGTGTCAGTGTCAGTGTCAGTGTCAGTGTCAATGTGAATGTGAATGTGAATGTGAATGTGAATGTGAATGTCAATGTCAATGTGAATGTCAATGTGAATGTCAATGTGAATGTCAATGTGAATGTCAATGTGAATGTCAATGTCAATGTCAATGTGAATGTCAATGTCAATGTCAATGTCAATGTCAATGTGAATGTGAATGTGAATGTGAATGTCGATGTCGATGTCGATGTCGATGTCGATGTCGATGTCGATGTCGATGTCGATGTCGATGTCGATGTCGATGTCGATGTCGATGTCGATGTCGATGTCGATGTCGATGTCGATGTCGATGTCGATGTCGATGTCGATGTCGATGTCGATGTCGATGTCGATGTCGATGTCGATGTCGATGTCGATGTCGATGTCGATGTCGATGTCGATGTCGATGTCGATGTCGATGTCCATGTCAATGTCAATGTCAATGTCAATGTCAATGTCAATGTCAATGCGATTGCCAATGTCAATGTCAATGTCAATGTCAATGTCAATGTGAATGTCAATGTCAATGTCAATGTCAATGTGAATGTCAATGTGAATGTCAATGTGAATGTCAATGTCAATGTCAATGTCAATGTCAATGTGAATGTCAATGTGAATGTCAATGTGAATGTCAATGTCAATGTCAATGTCAATGTCAATGTCAATGTCAATGTCAATGTCAATGTCAATGTCAATGTCAATGCGATTGTCAATGTCAATGTCAATGTCAATGTCAATGTCAATGTCAATGTCAATGTCAATGTCAATGTGAATGTCGATGTGAATGTCAATGTCAATGTCAATGTCAATGTGAATGTCGATGTGAATGTCAATGTGAATGTCGATGTGAATGTCAATGTCAATGTCAATGTGAATGTCAATGTGAATGACATGTCAATGTCAGTGTCAGTGTCAGTGAAAGTGTCATTGTCATTGTCAGTGTCAGTATCAGTGAAAGTGTCATTGTCAGTGTCAGTATCAGTGAAAGTGTCAGTGTCATTGTCAGTGTCAGTGTCAGTGTCAGTGTCAGTGTCAGTGTCAGTGTCAGTGTCAGTGTCAGTGTCAGTGTCAGTGTCAGTGTCAGTGTCAGTGTCAGTGTCAGTGTCAGTGTCAGTGTCAGTGTCAGTGTCAGTGTCAGTGTCAGTGTCAATGTGAATGTGAATGTGAATGTCAATGTCAATGTCAATGTCAATGTCAATGTCAATGTGAATGTCGATGTCGATGTCGATGTCGATGTCGATGTCGATGTCGATGTCGATGTCGATGTCGATGTCGATGTCGATGTCGATGTCGATGTCGATGTCGATGTCGATGTCGATGTCGATGTCGATGTCGATGTCGATGTCGATGTCGATGTCGATGTCGATGTCGATGTCGATGTCGATGTCGATGTCGATGTCGATGTCGATGTCGATGTCGATGTCGATGTCGATGTCGATGTCGATGTCGATGTCGATGTCGATGTCGATGTCGATGTCGATGTCGATGTCGATGTCGATGTCGATGTCGATGTCGATGTCGATGTCGATGTCGATGTCGATGTCGATGTCGATGTCGATGTCGATGTCGATGTCGATGTCGATGTCGATGTCGATGTCGATGTCGATGTCGATGTCGATGTCGATGTCGATGTCGATGTCGATGTCGATGTCGATGTCGATGTCGATGTCGATGTCGATGTCGATGTCGATGTCGATGTCGATGTCGATGTCGATGTCGATGTCGATGTCGATGTCGATGTCGATGTCGATGTCGATGTCGATGTCGATGTCGATGTCGATGTCGATGTCGATGTCGATGTCGATGTCGATGTCGATGTCGATGTCGATGTCGATGTCGATGTCGATGTCGATGTCGATGTCGATGTCGATGTCGATGTCGATGTCGATGTCGATGTCGATGTCGATGTCGATGTCGATGTCGATGTCGATGTCGATGTCGATGTCGATGTCGATGTCGATGTCGATGTCGATGTCGATGTCGATGTCAATGTCAATGTCCATGCGATTGTCAATGTCCATGTCAATGTCAATGTCAATGTCAATGTCAATGTCAATGTCAATGTCAATGTCAATGTCAATGTCAATGTCAATGTCAATGTCAATGTCAATGTGAATGTCAATGTCAATGTCAATGTCAATGTGAATGTCAATGTGAATGTCAATGTCAATGTCAATGTCAATGTGAATGTCAATGTGAATGTCAATGTCAATGTCAATGTCAATGTCAATGTCAATGTCCATGTCAATGTCAATGTCAATGTCAATGTCAATGCGATTGTCAATGTCAATGTCAATGTCAATGTCAATGTCAATGTCAATGTCAATGTGAATGTCGATGTGAATGTCAATGTCAATGTCAATGTCAATGTGAATGTCGATGTGAATGTCAATGTGAATGTCGATGTGAATGTCAATGTCAATGTCAATGTGAATGTCAATGTGAATGACATGTCAATGTCAGTGTCAGTGTCAGTGAAAGTGTCATTGTCATTGTCAGTGTCAGTATCAGTGAAAGTGTCATTGTCAGTGTCAGTATCAGTGAAAGTGTCATTGTCATTGTCACTGTCAGTGTCAGTGTCAGTGTCAGTGTCAGTGTCAGTGTCAGTGTCAGTGTCAGTGTCAGTGTCAGTGTCAGTGTCAGTGTCAGTGTCAGTGTCAGTGTCAGTGTCAGTGTCAATGTGAATGTGAATGTGAATGTGAATGTGAATGTCAATGTCAATGTGAATGTCAATGTGAATGTCAATGTGAATGTCAATGTGAATGTCAATGTCAATGTCAATGTGAATGTCAATGTCAATGTCAATGTCAATGTGAATGTGAATGTGAATGTGAATGTGAATGTCGATGTCGATGTCGATGTCGATGTCGATGTCGATGTCGATGTCGATGTCGATGTCGATGTCGATGTCGATGTCGATGTCGATGTCCATGTCAATGTCAATGTCAATGTCAATGTCAATGTCAATGTCAATGTCAATGTCAATGCGATTGCCAATGTCAATGTCAATGTCAATGTGAATGTCAATGTCAATGTCAATGTCAATGTGAATGTCAATGTGAATGTCAATGTGAATGTCAATGTGAATGTCAATGTCAATGTCAATGTCAATGTCAATGTCAATGTGAATGTCAATGTGAATGTCAATGTGAATGTCAATGTCAATGTCAATGTCAATGTCAATGTCAATGTCAATGTCAATGCGATTGTCAATGTCAATGTCAATGTCAATGTCAATGTCAATGTCAATGTCAATGTCAATGTCAATGTGAATGTCGATGTGAATGTCAATGTCAATGTCAATGTCAATGTGAATGTCGATGTGAATGTCAATGTGAATGTCGATGTGAATGTCAATGTCAATGTCAATGTGAATGTCAATGTGAATGACATGTCAATGTCAGTGTCAGTGTCAGTGAAAGTGTCATTGTCATTGTCAGTGTCAGTATCAGTGAAAGTGTCATTGTCAGTGTCAGTATCAGTGAAAGTGTCATTGTCATTGTCAGTGTCAGTGTCAGTGTCAGTGTCAGTGTCAGTGTCAGTGTCAGTGTCAGTGTCAGTGTCAGTGTCAGTGTCAGTGTCAATGTGAATGTGAATGTGAATGTGAATGTGAATGTGAATGTCAATGTCAATGTCAATGTCAATGTGAATGTCAATGTGAATGTCAATGTCAATGTCAATGTGAATGTCAATGTGAATGTCAATGTCAATGTCAATGTCAATGTCAATGTGAATGTCAATGTCAATGTGAATGTGAATGTGAATGTGAATGTGAATGTGAATGTGAATGTGAATGTGAATGTCGATGTCGATGTCGATGTCGATGTCGATGTCGATGTCGATGTCGATGTCGATGTCGATGTCGATGTCGATGTCGATGTCGATGTCGATGTCGATGTCGATGTCGATGTCGATGTCGATGTCGATGTCGATGTCCATGTCAATGTCAATGTCAATGTCAATGTCAATGTCAATGTCAATGTCAATGTCAATGTCAATGTCAATGTCAATGTCAATGTCAATGTGAAAGTCAATATGAATGTGACTGTGAATGTGAACGTGAATGTGTATGTCAATGTCAATGTCAATGTCAATGTCAATGTGAATGACATGTCAATGTCAGTGTCAGTGTCAGTGAAAGTGTCATTGTCATTGTCAGTGTCAGTATCAGTGAAAGTGTCATTATCATTGTCAGTGTCAGTGTCAGTGTCAGTGTCAGTGTAAGTGTCAATGTGAATGTGAATGTCAATGTCAATGTCAATGTGAATGTCAATGTGAATGTCAATGTGAATGTCAATGTGAATGTCAATGTCAATGTCAATGTGAATGTGAATGTGAATGTGAATGTGAATGTGAATGTGAATGTGAATGTGAATGTGAATGTGAATGTGAATGTGAATGTGAATGTGAATGTGAATGTGAATGTGAATGTGAATGTGAATGTGAATGTGAATGTGAATGTGAATGTGAATGTGAATGTGAATGTGAATGTGAATGTGAATGTGAATGTGAATGTGAATGTGAATGTGAATGTGAATGTGAATGTGAATGTGAATGTGAATGTGAATGTGAATGTGAATGTGAATGTGAATGTCGATGTCGATGTCGATGTCGATGTCGATGTCGATGTCGATGTCGATGTCGATGTCGATGTCGATGTCGATGTCGATGTCGATGTCGATGTCGATGTCGATGTCGATGTCGATGTCGATGTCGATGTCGATGTCGATGTCGATGTCGATGTCGATGTCGATGTCGATGTCGATGTCGATGTCGATGTCGATGTCGATGTCGATGTCGATGTCGATGTCGATGTCGATGTCGATGTCCATGTCAATGTCAATGTCAATGTCAATGTCAATGTCAATGTCAATGTCAATGTCAATGCGATTGCCAATGTCAATGTCAATGTCAATGTCAATGTCAATGTCAATGTCAATGTCAATGTGAATGTCAATGTGAATGTCAATGTCAATGTGAATGTCAATGTGAATGTGAATGTCAATGTCAATGTCAATGTCAATGTCAATGTCAATGTCAATGTCAATGTCAATGTCAAGGTCAATGTCAATGTCAATGTCAATGTCAATGTCAATGTCAATGTCAATGTCAATGTCAATGTCAATGTCAATGTCAATGTCAATGTCAATGTCAATGTCAATGTCAATGTCAATGTCAATGTGAATGTCAATGTGAATGTCAATGTGAATGTCAATGTCAATGTCAATGTCAATGTGAATGTCAATGTGAATGTCAATGTCAATGTCAATGTCAATGTCAATGTCAATGTCAAGGTCAATGTCAATGTCAATGTCAATGTCAATGTCAATGTCAATGTCAATGTCAATGTCAATGTCAATGTCAATGTCAATGTCAATGTCAATGTCAATGTCAATGTCAATGTGAATGTCAATGTGAATGTCAATGTGAATGTCAATGTGAATGTCAATGTCAATGTCAATGTCAATGTGAATGTCAATGTGAATGTCAATGTCAATGTCAATGTCAATGTCAATGTCAATGTCCATGTCAATGTCAATGTCAATGTCAATGTCAATGTCAATGCGATTGTCAATGTCAATGTCAATGTCAATGTCAATGTCAATGTCAATGTGAATGTCGATGTGAATGTCAATGTCAATGTCAATGTCAATGTGAATGTCGATGTGAATGTCAATGTGAATGTCGATGTGAATGTCAATGTCAATGTCAATGTGAATGTCAATGTGAATGACATGTCAATGTCAGTGTCAGTGTCAGTGAAAGTGTCATTGTCATTGTCAGTGTCAGTATCAGTGAAAGTGTCATTGTCAGTGTCAGTATCAGTGAAAGTGTCATTGTCATTGTCACTGTCAGTGTCAGTGTCAGTGTCAGTGTCAGTGTCAGTGTCAGTGTCAGTGTCAGTGTCAGTGTCAGTGTCAGTGTCAGTGTCAGTGTCAGTGTCAGTGTCAGTGTCAGTGTCAGTGTCAGTGTCAGTGTCAGTGTCAGTGTCAGTGTCAGTGTCAGTGTCAATGTGAATGTGAATGTGAATGTCAATGTGAATGACATGTCAATGTCAGTGTCAGTGTCAGTGAAAGTGTCATTGTCATTGTCAGTGTCAGTATCAGTGAAAGTGTCATTGTCAGTGTCAGTATCAGTGAAAGTGTCATTGTCATTGTCACTGTCAGTGTCAGTGTCAGTGTCAGTGTCAGTGTCAGTGTCAGTGTCAGTGTCAGTGTCAGTGTCAGTGTCAGTGTCAGTGTCAGTGTCAGTGTCAGTGTCAGTGTCAGTGTCAGTGTCAGTGTCAATGTGAATGTGAATGTGAATGTGAATGTGAATGTGAATGTCAATGTCAATGTGAATGTCAATGTGAATGTCAATGTGAATGTCAATGTGAATGTCAATGTCAATGTCAATGTGAATGTCAATGTCAATGTCAATGACAATGTCAATGTCAATGTGAATGTGAATGTGAATGTGAATGTCGATGTCGATGTCGATGTCGATGTCGATGTCGATGTCGATGTCGATGTCGATGTCGATGTCGATGTCGATGTCGATGTCGATGTCGATGTCGATGTCGATGTCGATGTCGATGTCGATGTCCATGTCAATGTCAATGTCAATGTCAATGTCAATGTCAATGTCAATGTCAATGTCAATGCGATTGCCAATGTCAATGTCAATGTCAATGTCAATGTGAATGTCAATGTCAATGTCAATGTCAATGTGAATGTCAATGTGAATGTCAATGTGAATGTCAATGTCAATGTCAATGTCAATGTGAATGTCAATGTGAATGTCAATGTGAATGTCAATGTCAATGTCAATGTCAATGTCAATGTCAATGTCAATGTCAATGTCAATGCGATTGTCAATGTCAATGTCAATGTCAATGTCAATGTCAATGTCAATGTCAATGTGAATGTCGATGTGAATGTCAATGTCAATGTCAATGTCAATGTGAATGTCGATGTGAATGTCAATGTGAATGTCGATGTGAATGTCAATGTCAATGTCAATGTGAATGTCAATGTGAATGACATGTCAATGTCAGTGTCAGTGTCAGTGAAAGTGTCATTGTCATTGTCAGTGTCAGTATCAGTGAAAGTGTCATTGTCAGTGTCAGTATCAGTGAAAGTGTCATTGTCATTGTCACTGTCAGTGTCAGTGTCAGTGTCAGTGTCAGTGTCAGTGTCAGTGTCAGTGTCAGTGTCAGTGTCAGTGTCAGTGTCAGTGTCAGTGTCAGTGTCAGTGTCAGTGTCAGTGTCAGTGTCAGTGTCAGTGTCAGTGTCAGTGTCAGTGTCAGTGTCAGTGTCAGTGTCAGTGTCAATGTGAATGTGAATGTGAATGTCAATGTGAATGACATGTCAATGTCAGTGTCAGTGTCAGTGAAAGTGTCATTGTCATTGTCAGTGTCAGTATCAGTGAAAGTGTCATTGTCAGTGTCAGTATCAGTGAAAGTGTCATTGTCATTGTCACTGTCAGTGTCAGTGTCAGTGTCAGTGTCAGTGTCAGTGTCAGTGTCAGTGTCAGTGTCAGTGTCAGTGTCAGTGTCAGTGTCAGTGTCAGTGTCAGTGTCAGTGTCAGTGTCAGTGTCAGTGTCAGTGTCAATGTGAATGTGAATGTGAATGTGAATGTGAATGTGAATGTCAATGTCAATGTGAATGTCAATGTGAATGTCAATGTGAATGTCAATGTGAATGTCAATGTCAATGTCAATGTGAATGTCAATGTCAATGTCAATGACAATGTCAATGTGAATGTGAATGTGAATGTGAATGTGAATGTCGATGTCGATGTCGATGTCGATGTCGATGTCGATGTCGATGTCGATGTCGATGTCGATGTCGATGTCGATGTCGATGTCGATGTCGATGTCGATGTCGATGTCCATGTCAATGTCAATGTCAATGTCAATGTCAATGTCAATGTCAATGTCAATGCGATTGCCAATGTCAATGTCAATGTCAATGTCAATGTGAATGTCAATGTCAATGTCAATGTCAATGTGAATGTCAATGTGAATGTCAATGTGAATGTCAATGTCAATGTCAATGTCAATGTGAATGTCAATGTGAATGTCAATGTCAATGTGAATGTCAATGTCAATGTCAATGTCAATGTCAATGTCAATGTCAATGTCAATGTCAATGTCAATGCGATTGTCAATGTCAATGTCAATGTCAATGTCAATGTCAATGTCAATGTCAATGTGAATGTCGATGTGAATGTCAATGTCAATGTCAATGTCAATGTGAATGTCGATGTGAATGTCAATGTGAATGTCGATGTGAATGTCAATGTCAATGTCAATGTGAATGTCAATGTGAATGACATGTCAATGTCAGTGTCAGTGTCAGTGAAAGTGTCATTGTCATTGTCAGTGTCAGTATCAGTGAAAGTGTCATTGTCAGTGTCAGTATCAGTGAAAGTGTCATTGTCATTGTCAGTGTCAGTGTCAGTGTCAGTGTCAGTGTCAGTGTCAGTGAAAGTGTCATTGTCATTGTCAGTGTCAGTATCAGTGAAAGTGTCATTGTCATTGTCAGTGTCAGTGTCAGTGTCAGTGTCAGTGTAAGTGTCAATGTGAATGTGAATGTGAATGTCAATGTCAATGTCAATGTGAATGTCAATGTGAATGTCAATGTGAATGTCAATGTGAATGTCAATGTCAATGTGAATGTGAATGTGAATGTGAATGTGAATGTGAATGTGAATGTGAATGTGAATGTGAATGTGAATGTGAATGTGAATGTGAATGTGAATGTGAATGTGAATGTGAATGTGAATGTGAATGTGAATGTGAATGTGAATGTGAATGTGAATGTGAATGTGAATGTGAATGTGAATGTGAATGTGAATGTGAATGTGAATGTGAATGTGAATGTGAATGTGAATGTGAATGTGAATGTGAATGTGAATGTGAATGTGAATGTGAATGTGAATGTGAATGTGAATGTGAATGTGAATGTGAATGTGAATGTGAATGTGAATGTGAATGTGAATGTGAATGTGAATGTGAATGTGAATGTGAATGTGAATGTGAATGTGAATGTGAATGTCGATGTCGATGTCGATGTCGATGTCGATGTCGATGTCGATGTCGATGTCGATGTCGATGTCGATGTCGATGTCGATGTCGATGTCGATGTCAATGTCCATGTGAAAGTCAATATGAATGTGACTGTGAATGTGAACGTGAATGTGTATGTCAATGTCGATGTCGATGTCGATGTCGATGTCGATGTCGATGTCGATGTCGATGTCGATGTCGATGTCGATGTCGATGTCGATGTCGATGTCGATGTCGATGTCGATGTCGATGTCGATGTCGATGGCGATGTCGATGTCGATGTCGATGTCGATGTCGATGTCGATGTCGATGTCGATGTCGATGTCGATGTCGATGTCGATGTCGATGTCGATGTCGATGTCAATGTCAATGTGAAAGTCAATATGAATGTGACTGTGAATGTGAACGTGAATGTGTATGTCAATGTCAATGTCAATGTCAATGTCAATGTGAATGTCGATGTGAATGTCAATGTCAATGTCAATGTCAATGTGAATGTCGATGTGAATGTCAATGTGAATGTCGATGTGAATGTCAATGTCAATGTCAATGTGAATGTCAATGTGAATGACATGTCAATGTCAGTGTCAGTGTCAGTGAAAGTGTCATTGTCATTGTCAGTGTCAGTATCAGTGAAAGTGTCATTGTCAGTGTCAGTATCAGTGAAAGTGTCATTGTCATTGTCAGTGTCAGTGTCAGTGTCAGTGTCAGTGTCAGTGTCAGTGAAAGTGTCATTGTCATTGTCAGTGTCAGTATCAGTGAAAGTGTCATTGTCATTGTCAGTGTCAGTGTCAGTGTCAGTGTCAGTGTAAGTGTCAATGTGAATGTGAATGTGAATGTCAATGTCAATGTCAATGTGAATGTCAATGTGAATGTCAATGTGAATGTCAATGTGAATGTCAATGTCAATGTCAATGTCAATGTGAATGTGAATGTGAATGTGAATGTGAATGTGAATGTGAATGTGAATGTGAATGTGAATGTGAATGTGAATGTGAATGTGAATGTGAATGTGAATGTGAATGTGAATGTGAATGTGAATGTGAATGTGAATGTGAATGTGAATGTGAATGTGAATGTGAATGTGAATGTGAATGTGAATGTGAATGTGAATGTGAATGTGAATGTGAATGTGAATGTGAATGTGAATGTGAATGTGAATGTGAATGTGAATGTGAATGTGAATGTGAATGTGAATGTGAATGTGAATGTGAATGTGAATGTGAATGTGAATGTGAATGTGAATGTGAATGTGAATGTGAATGTGAATGTGAATGTGAATGTGAATGTCGATGTCGATGTCGATGTCGATGTCGATGTCGATGTCGATGTCGATGTCGATGTCGATGTCGATGTCGATGTCGATGTCGATGTCGATGTCGATGTCGATGTCGATGTCGATGTCGATGTCGATGTCGATGTCGATGTCGATGTCGATGTCAATGTCAATGTGAAAGTCAATATGAATGTGACTGTGAATGTGAACGTGAATGTGTATGTCAATGTCGATGTCGATGTCGATGTCGATGTCGATGTCGATGTCGATGTCGATGTCGATGTCGATGTCGATGTCGATGTCGATGTCGATGTCGATGTCGATGTCGATGTCGATGTCGATGTCGATGTCGATGTCGATGTCGATGTCGATGTCGATGTCGATGTCGATGTCGATGTCGATGTCGATGTCGATGTCGATGTCGATGTCGATGTCGATGTCGATGTCAATGTCAATGTCAATGTGAAAGTCAATATGAATGTGACTGTGAATGTGAACGTGAATGTGTATGTCAATGTCAATGTCAATGTCAATGTCAATGTCAATGTCAATGTCAATGTCAATGTCAATGTCAATGTCAATGTCAATGTCAATGTCAATGTCAATGTCAATGTCAATGTCAATGTCAATGTCAATGTCAATGTCAATGTCAATGTCAATGTCAATGTCAATGTCAATGTCAATGTCAATGTCAATGTCAATGTCAATGTCAATGTCAATGTCAATGTCAATGTCAATGTCAATGTCAATGTCAATGTCAATGTCAATGTCAATGTCAATGTCAATGTCAAGGTCAATGTCAATGTCAATGTCAATGTCAATGTCAATGTCAATGTCAATGTCAATGTCAATGTCAATGTCAATGTCAATGTCAATGTGAATGTCAATGTCAATGTCAATGTCAATGTGAATGTCAATGTGAATGTCAATGTCAATGTCAATGTCAATGTGAATGTCAATGTGAATGTCAATGTCAATGTCAATGTCAATGTCAATGTCAATGTCCATGTCAATGTCAATGTCAATGTCAATGTCAATGCGATTGTCAATGTCAATGTCAATGTCAATGTCAATGTCAATGTCAATGTCAATGTGAATGTCGATGTGAATGTCAATGTCAATGTCAATGTCAATGTGAATGTCGATGTGAATGTCAATGTGAATGTCGATGTGAATGTCAATGTCAATGTCAATGTGAATGTCAATGTGAATGACATGTCAATGTCAGTGTCAGTGTCAGTGAAAGTGTCATTGTCATTGTCAGTGTCAGTATCAGTGAAAGTGTCATTGTCAGTGTCAGTATCAGTGAAAGTGTCATTGTCATTGTCACTGTCAGTGTCAGTGTCAGTGTCAGTGTCAGTGTCAGTGTCAGTGTCAGTGTCAGTGTCAGTGTCAGTGTCAGTGTCAGTGTCAGTGTCAGTGTCAGTGTCAATGTGAATGTGAATGTGAATGTGAATGTCAATGTCAATGTCAATGTGAATGTCAATGTGAATGTCAATGTGAATGTCAATGTGAATGTCAATGTCAATGTCAATGTGAATGTCAATGTCAATGTCAATGTCAATGTGAATGTGAATGTGAATGTGAATGTGAATGTCGATGTCGATGTCGATGTCGATGTCGATGTCGATGTCGATGTCGATGTCGATGTCGATGTCGATGTCGATGTCGATGTCGATGTCCATGTCAATGTCAATGTCAATGTCAATGTCAATGTCAATGTCAATGTCAATGTCAATGCGATTGCCAATGTCAATGTGAATGTCAATGTCAATGTCAATGTCAATGTGAATGTCAATGTGAATGTCAATGTGAATGTCAATGTGAATGTCAATGTCAATGTCAATGTCAATGTCAATGTCAATGTGAATGTCAATGTGAATGTCAATGTGAATGTCAATGTCAATGTCAATGTCAATGTCAATGTCAATGTCAATGTCAATGCGATTGTCAATGTCAATGTCAATGTCAATGTCAATGTCAATGTCAATGTCAATGTCAATGTCAATGTGAATGTCGATGTGAATGTCAATGTCAATGTCAATGTCAATGTGAATGTCGATGTGAATGTCAATGTGAATGTCGATGTGAATGTCAATGTCAATGTCAATGTGAATGTCAATGTGAATGACATGTCAATGTCAGTGTCAGTGTCAGTGAAAGTGTCATTGTCATTGTCAGTGTCAGTATCAGTGAAAGTGTCATTGTCAGTGTCAGTATCAGTGAAAGTGTCATTGTCATTGTCAGTGTCAGTGTCAGTGTCAGTGTCAGTGTCAGTGTCAGTGTCAGTGTCAGTGTCAGTGTCAGTGTCAGTGTCAGTGTCAATGTGAATGTGAATGTGAATGTGAATGTGAATGTGAATGTCAATGTCAATGTCAATGTCAATGTGAATGTCAATGTGAATGTCAATGTCAATGTCAATGTGAATGTCAATGTGAATGTCAATGTCAATGTCAATGTCAATGTCAATGTGAATGTCAATGTCAATGTCAATGTCAATGTGAATGTGAATGTGAATGTGAATGTGAATGTGAATGTCGATGTCGATGTCGATGTCGATGTCGATGTCGATGTCGATGTCGATGTCGATGTCGATGTCGATGTCGATGTCGATGTCGATGTCGATGTCGATGTCGATGTCGATGTCGATGTCGATGTCGATGTCCATGTCAATGTCAATGTCAATGTCAATGTCAATGTCAATGTCAATGTCAATGTCAATGTCAATGTCAATGTCAATGTCAATGTCAATGTGAAAGTCAATATGAATGTGACTGTGAATGTGAACGTGAATGTGTATGTCAATGTCAATGTCAATGTCAATGTCAATGTGAATGACATGTCAATGTCAGTGTCAGTGTCAGTGAAAGTGTCATTGTCATTGTCAGTGTCAGTATCAGTGAAAGTGTCATTATCATTGTCAGTGTCAGTGTCAGTGTCAGTGTCAGTGTAAGTGTCAATGTGAATGTGAATGTCAATGTCAATGTCAATGTGAATGTCAATGTGAATGTCAATGTGAATGTCAATGTGAATGTCAATGTCAATGTCAATGTCAATGTGAATGTGAATGTGAATGTGAATGTGAATGTGAATGTGAATGTGAATGTGAATGTGAATGTGAATGTGAATGTGAATGTGAATGTGAATGTGAATGTGAATGTGAATGTGAATGTGAATGTGAATGTGAATGTGAATGTGAATGTGAATGTGAATGTGAATGTGAATGTGAATGTGAATGTGAATGTGAATGTGAATGTGAATGTGAATGTGAATGTGAATGTGAATGTGAATGTGAATGTGAATGTGAATGTGAATGTGAATGTGAATGTGAATGTCGATGTCGATGTCGATGTCGATGTCGATGTCGATGTCGATGTCGATGTCGATGTCGATGTCGATGTCGATGTCGATGTCGATGTCGATGTCGATGTCGATGTCGATGTCGATGTCGATGTCGATGTCGATGTCGATGTCGATGTCGATGTCGATGTCGATGTCGATGTCGATGTCGATGTCGATGTCGATGTCGATGTCGATGTCGATGTCGATGTCCATGTCAATGTCAATGTCAATGTCAATGTCAATGTCAATGTCAATGTCAATGTCAATGCGATTGCCAATGTCAATGTCAATGTCAATGTCAATGTCAATGTCAATGTCAATGTCAATGTGAATGTCAATGTGAATGTCAATGTCAATGTGAATGTCAATGTGAATGTGAATGTCAATGTCAATGTCAATGTCAATGTCAATGTCAATGTCAATGTCAATGTCAAGGTCAATGTCAATGTCAATGTCAATGTCAATGTCAATGTCAATGTCAATGTCAATGTCAATGTCAATGTCAATGTCAATGTCAATGTCAATGTCAATGTCAATGTCAATGTCAATGTCAATGTCAATGTGAATGTCAATGTGAATGTCAATGTGAATGTCAATGTCAATGTCAATGTCAATGTGAATGTCAATGTGAATGTCAATGTCAATGTCAATGTCAATGTCAATGTCAATGTCAAGGTCAATGTCAATGTCAATGTCAATGTCAATGTCAATGTCAATGTCAATGTCAATGTCAATGTCAATGTCAATGTCAATGTCAATGTCAATGTCAATGTCAATGTCAATGTCAATGTCAATGTGAATGTCAATGTGAATGTCAATGTGAATGTCAATGTCAATGTCAATGTCAATGTGAATGTCAATGTGAATGTCAATGTCAATGTCAATGTCAATGTCAATGTCAATGTCCATGTCAATGTCAATGTCAATGTCAATGTCAATGTCAATGCGATTGTCAATGTCAATGTCAATGTCAATGTCAATGTCAATGTCAATGTGAATGTCGATGTGAATGTCAATGTCAATGTCAATGTCAATGTGAATGTCGATGTGAATGTCAATGTGAATGTCGATGTGAATGTCAATGTCAATGTCAATGTGAATGTCAATGTGAATGACATGTCAATGTCAGTGTCAGTGTCAGTGAAAGTGTCATTGTCATTGTCAGTGTCAGTATCAGTGAAAGTGTCATTGTCAGTGTCAGTATCAGTGAAAGTGTCATTGTCATTGTCACTGTCAGTGTCAGTGTCAGTGTCAGTGTCAGTGTCAGTGTCAGTGTCAGTGTCAGTGTCAGTGTCAGTGTCAGTGTCAGTGTCAGTGTCAGTGTCAGTGTCAGTGTCAGTGTCAGTGTCAGTGTCAGTGTCAGTGTCAGTGTCAGTGTCAGTGTCAGTGTCAGTGTCAATGTGAATGTGAATGTGAATGTCAATGTGAATGACATGTCAATGTCAGTGTCAGTGTCAGTGAAAGTGTCATTGTCATTGTCAGTGTCAGTATCAGTGAAAGTGTCATTGTCAGTGTCAGTATCAGTGAAAGTGTCATTGTCATTGTCACTGTCAGTGTCAGTGTCAGTGTCAGTGTCAGTGTCAGTGTCAGTGTCAGTGTCAGTGTCAGTGTCAGTGTCAGTGTCAGTGTCAGTGTCAGTGTCAGTGTCAGTGTCAGTGTCAGTGTCAGTGTCAATGTGAATGTGAATGTGAATGTGAATGTGAATGTGAATGTCAATGTCAATGTGAATGTCAATGTGAATGTCAATGTGAATGTCAATGTGAATGTCAATGTCAATGTCAATGTGAATGTCAATGTCAATGTCAATGACAATGTCAATGTCAATGTGAATGTGAATGTGAATGTGAATGTCGATGTCGATGTCGATGTCGATGTCGATGTCGATGTCGATGTCGATGTCGATGTCGATGTCGATGTCGATGTCGATGTCGATGTCGATGTCGATGTCGATGTCGATGTCGATGTCCATGTCAATGTCAATGTCAATGTCAATGTCAATGTCAATGTCAATGTCAATGTCAATGCGATTGCCAATGTCAATGTCAATGTCAATGTCAATGTGAATGTCAATGTCAATGTCAATGTCAATGTGAATGTCAATGTGAATGTCAATGTGAATGTCAATGTCAATGTCAATGTCAATGTGAATGTCAATGTGAATGTCAATGTGAATGTCAATGTCAATGTCAATGTCAATGTCAATGTCAATGTCAATGTCAATGTCAATGCGATTGTCAATGTCAATGTCAATGTCAATGTCAATGTCAATGTCAATGTCAATGTCAATGTGAATGTCGATGTGAATGTCAATGTCAATGTCAATGTCAATGTGAATGTCGATGTGAATGTCAATGTGAATGTCGATGTGAATGTCAATGTCAATGTCAATGTGAATGTCAATGTGAATGACATGTCAATGTCAGTGTCAGTGTCAGTGAAAGTGTCATTGTCATTGTCAGTGTCAGTATCAGTGAAAGTGTCATTGTCAGTGTCAGTATCAGTGAAAGTGTCATTGTCATTGTCACTGTCAGTGTCAGTGTCAGTGTCAGTGTCAGTGTCAGTGTCAGTGTCAGTGTCAGTGTCAGTGTCAGTGTCAGTGTCAGTGTCAGTGTCAGTGTCAGTGTCAGTGTCAGTGTCAGTGTCAGTGTCAGTGTCAGTGTCAGTGTCAGTGTCAGTGTCAGTGTCAGTGTCAGTGTCAATGTGAATGTGAATGTGAATGTCAATGTGAATGACATGTCAATGTCAGTGTCAGTGTCAGTGAAAGTGTCATTGTCATTGTCAGTGTCAGTATCAGTGAAAGTGTCATTGTCAGTGTCAGTATCAGTGAAAGTGTCATTGTCATTGTCACTGTCAGTGTCAGTGTCAGTGTCAGTGTCAGTGTCAGTGTCAGTGTCAGTGTCAGTGTCAGTGTCAGTGTCAGTGTCAGTGTCAGTGTCAGTGTCAGTGTCAGTGTCAGTGTCAGTGTCAGTGTCAGTGTCAATGTGAATGTGAATGTGAATGTGAATGTGAATGTGAATGTCAATGTCAATGTGAATGTCAATGTGAATGTCAATGTGAATGTCAATGTGAATGTCAATGTCAATGTCAATGTGAATGTCAATGTCAATGTCAATGACAATGTCAATGTGAATGTGAATGTGAATGTGAATGTGAATGTCGATGTCGATGTCGATGTCGATGTCGATGTCGATGTCGATGTCGATGTCGATGTCGATGTCGATGTCGATGTCGATGTCGATGTCGATGTCGATGTCGATGTCGATGTCCATGTCAATGTCAATGTCAATGTCAATGTCAATGTCAATGTCAATGTCAATGCGATTGCCAATGTCAATGTCAATGTCAATGTCAATGTGAATGTCAATGTCAATGTCAATGTCAATGTGAATGTCAATGTCAATGTCAATGTGAATGTCAATGTGAATGTCAATGTCAATGTCAATGTCAATGTCAATGTCAATGTCCATGTCAATGTCAATGTCAATGTCAATGTCAATGCGATTGTCAATGTCAATGTCAATGTCAATGTCAATGTCAATGTCAATGTCAATGTGAATGTCGATGTGAATGTCAATGTCAATGTCAATGTCAATGTGAATGTCGATGTGAATGTCAATGTGAATGTCGATGTGAATGTCAATGTCAATGTCAATGTGAATGTCAATGTGAATGACATGTCAATGTCAGTGTCAGTGTCAGTGAAAGTGTCATTGTCATTGTCAGTGTCAGTATCAGTGAAAGTGTCATTGTCAGTGTCAGTATCAGTGAAAGTGTCATTGTCATTGTCACTGTCAGTGTCAGTGTCAGTGTCAGTGTCAGTGTCAGTGTCAGTGTCAGTGTCAGTGTCAGTGTCAGTGTCAGTGTCAGTGTCAGTGTCAGTGTCAGTGTCAGTGTCAATGTGAATGTGAATGTGAATGTGAATGTGAATGTCAATGTCAATGTGAATGTCAATGTGAATGTCAATGTGAATGTCAATGTGAATGTCAATGTCAATGTCAATGTGAATGTCAATGTCAATGTCAATGTCAATGTCAATGTGAATGTGAATGTGAATGTGAATGTGAATGTCGATGTCGATGTCGATGTCGATGTCGATGTCGATGTCGATGTCGATGTCGATGTCGATGTCGATGTCGATGTCGATGTCGATGTCCATGTCAATGTCAATGTCAATGTCAATGTCAATGTCAATGTCAATGTCAATGTCAATGCGATTGCCAATGTCAATGTCAATGTCAATGTGAATGTCAATGTCAATGTCAATGTCAATGTGAATGTCAATGTGAATGTCAATGTGAATGTCAATGTGAATGTCAATGTCAATGTCAATGTCAATGTCAATGTCAATGTGAATGTCAATGTGAATGTCAATGTGAATGTCAATGTCAATGTCAATGTCAATGTCAATGTCAATGTCAATGTCAATGCGATTGTCAATGTCAATGTCAATGTCAATGTCAATGTCAATGTCAATGTCAATGTCAATGTCAATGTGAATGTCGATGTGAATGTCAATGTCAATGTCAATGTCAATGTGAATGTCGATGTGAATGTCAATGTGAATGTCGATGTGAATGTCAATGTCAATGTCAATGTGAATGTCAATGTGAATGACATGTCAATGTCAGTGTCAGTGTCAGTGAAAGTGTCATTGTCATTGTCAGTGTCAGTATCAGTGAAAGTGTCATTGTCAGTGTCAGTATCAGTGAAAGTGTCATTGTCATTGTCAGTGTCAGTGTCAGTGTCAGTGTCAGTGTCAGTGTCAGTGTCAGTGTCAGTGTCAGTGTCAGTGTCAGTGTCAGTGTCAATGTGAATGTGAATGTGAATGTGAATGTGAATGTGAATGTCAATGTCAATGTCAATGTCAATGTGAATGTCAATGTGAATGTCAATGTCAATGTCAATGTGAATGTCAATGTGAATGTCAATGTCAATGTCAATGTCAATGTCAATGTGAATGTCAATGTCAATGTCAATGTCAATGTGAATGTGAATGTGAATGTGAATGTGAATGTGAATGTCGATGTCGATGTCGATGTCGATGTCGATGTCGATGTCGATGTCGATGTCGATGTCGATGTCGATGTCGATGTCGATGTCGATGTCGATGTCGATGTCGATGTCGATGTCGATGTCGATGTCGATGTCGATGTCCATGTCAATGTCAATGTCAATGTCAATGTCAATGTCAATGTCAATGTCAATGTCAATGTCAATGTCAATGTCAATGTCAATGTCAATGTGAAAGTCAATATGAATGTGACTGTGAATGTGAACGTGAATGTGTATGTCAATGTCAATGTCAATGTCAATGTCAATGTGAATGACATGTCAATGTCAGTGTCAGTCTCAGTGAAAGTGTCATTGTCATTGTCAGTGTCAGTATCAGTGAAAGTGTCATTATCATTGTCAGTGTCAGTGTCAGTGTCAGTGTCAGTGTAAGTGTCAATGTGAATGTGAATGTCAATGTCAATGTCAATGTGAATGTCAATGTGAATGTCAATGTGAATGTCAATGTGAATGTCAATGTCAATGTCAATGTCAATGTGAATGTGAATGTGAATGTGAATGTGAATGTGAATGTGAATGTGAATGTGAATGTGAATGTGAATGTGAATGTGAATGTGAATGTGAATGTGAATGTGAATGTGAATGTGAATGTGAATGTGAATGTGAATGTGAATGTGAATGTGAATGTGAATGTGAATGTGAATGTGAATGTGAATGTGAATGTGAATGTGAATGTGAATGTGAATGTGAATGTGAATGTGAATGTGAATGTGAATGTGAATGTGAATGTGAATGTGAATGTGAATGTGAATGTGAATGTGAATGTGAATGTGAATGTGAATGTGAATGTGAATGTCGATGTCGATGTCGATGTCGATGTCGATGTCGATGTCGATGTCGATGTCGATGTCGATGTCGATGTCGATGTCGATGTCGATGTCGATGTCGATGTCGATGTCGATGTCGATGTCGATGTCGATGTCGATGTCGATGTCGATGTCGATGTCGATGTCGATGTCGATGTCGATGTCGATGTCGATGTCGATGTCGATGTCGATGTCGATGTCGATGTCCATGTCAATGTCAATGTCAATGTCAATGTCAATGTCAATGTCAATGTCAATGTCAATGTCAATGCGATTGCCAATGTCAATGTCAATGTCAATGTCAATGTCAATGTCAATGTCAATGTCAATGTGAATGTCAATGTGAATGTCAATGTCAATGTGAATGTCAATGTGAATGTGAATGTCAATGTCAATGTCAATGTCAATGTCAATGTCAATGTCAATGTCAATGTCAAGGTCAATGTCAATGTCAATGTCAATGTCAATGTCAATGTCAATGTCAATGTCAATGTCAATGTCAATGTCAATGTCAATGTCAATGTCAATGTCAATGTCAATGTCAATGTCAATGTCAATGTGAATGTCAATGTGAATGTCAATGTGAATGTCAATGTCAATGTCAATGTCAATGTGAATGTCAATGTGAATGTCAATGTCAATGTCAATGTCAATGTCAATGTCAATGTCAAGGTCAATGTCAATGTCAATGTCAATGTCAATGTCAATGTCAATGTCAATGTCAATGTCAATGTCAATGTCAATGTCAATGTCAATGTCAATGTCAATGTCAATGTCAATGTCAATGTCAATGTGAATGTCAATGTGAATGTCAATGTGAATGTCAATGTCAATGTCAATGTCAATGTGAATGTCAATGTGAATGTCAATGTCAATGTCAATGTCAATGTCAATGTCAATGTCCATGTCAATGTCAATGTCAATGTCAATGTCAATGTCAATGCGATTGTCAATGTCAATGTCAATGTCAATGTCAATGTCAATGTCAATGTGAATGTCGATGTGAATGTCAATGTCAATGTCAATGTCAATGTGAATGTCGATGTGAATGTCAATGTGAATGTCGATGTGAATGTCAATGTCAATGTCAATGTGAATGTCAATGTGAATGACATGTCAATGTCAGTGTCAGTGTCAGTGAAAGTGTCATTGTCATTGTCAGTGTCAGTATCAGTGAAAGTGTCATTGTCAGTGTCAGTATCAGTGAAAGTGTCATTGTCATTGTCACTGTCAGTGTCAGTGTCAGTGTCAGTGTCAGTGTCAGTGTCAGTGTCAGTGTCAGTGTCAGTGTCAGTGTCAGTGTCAGTGTCAGTGTCAGTGTCAGTGTCAGTGTCAGTGTCAGTGTCAGTGTCAGTGTCAGTGTCAGTGTCAGTGTCAGTGTCAGTGTCAGTGTCAATGTGAATGTGAATGTGAATGTCAATGTGAATGACATGTCAATGTCAGTGTCAGTGTCAGTGAAAGTGTCATTGTCATTGTCAGTGTCAGTATCAGTGAAAGTGTCATTGTCAGTGTCAGTATCAGTGAAAGTGTCATTGTCATTGTCACTGTCAGTGTCAGTGTCAGTGTCAGTGTCAGTGTCAGTGTCAGTGTCAGTGTCAGTGTCAGTGTCAGTGTCAGTGTCAGTGTCAGTGTCAGTGTCAGTGTCAGTGTCAGTGTCAGTGTCAGTGTCAATGTGAATGTGAATGTGAATGTGAATGTGAATGTGAATGTCAATGTCAATGTGAATGTCAATGTGAATGTCAATGTGAATGTCAATGTGAATGTCAATGTCAATGTCAATGTGAATGTCAATGTCAATGTCAATGACAATGTCAATGTCAATGTGAATGTGAATGTGAATGTGAATGTCGATGTCGATGTCGATGTCGATGTCGATGTCGATGTCGATGTCGATGTCGATGTCGATGTCGATGTCGATGTCGATGTCGATGTCGATGTCGATGTCGATGTCGATGTCGATGTCCATGTCAATGTCAATGTCAATGTCAATGTCAATGTCAATGTCAATGTCAATGTCAATGCGATTGCCAATGTCAATGTCAATGTCAATGTCAATGTGAATGTCAATGTCAATGTCAATGTCAATGTGAATGTCAATGTGAATGTCAATGTGAATGTCAATGTCAATGTCAATGTCAATGTGAATGTCAATGTGAATGTCAATGTGAATGTCAATGTCAATGTCAATGTCAATGTCAATGTCAATGTCAATGTCAATGTCAATGCGATTGTCAATGTCAATGTCAATGTCAATGTCAATGTCAATGTCAATGTCAATGTGAATGTCGATGTGAATGTCAATGTCAATGTCAATGTCAATGTGAATGTCGATGTGAATGTCAATGTGAATGTCGATGTGAATGTCAATGTCAATGTCAATGTGAATGTCAATGTGAATGACATGTCAATGTCAGTGTCAGTGTCAGTGAAAGTGTCATTGTCATTGTCAGTGTCAGTATCAGTGAAAGTGTCATTGTCAGTGTCAGTATCAGTGAAAGTGTCATTGTCATTGTCACTGTCAGTGTCAGTGTCAGTGTCAGTGTCAGTGTCAGTGTCAGTGTCAGTGTCAGTGTCAGTGTCAGTGTCAGTGTCAGTGTCAGTGTCAGTGTCAGTGTCAGTGTCAGTGTCAGTGTCAGTGTCAGTGTCAGTGTCAGTGTCAGTGTCAGTGTCAGTGTCAGTGTCAATGTGAATGTGAATGTGAATGTCAATGTGAATGACATGTCAATGTCAGTGTCAGTGTCAGTGAAAGTGTCATTGTCATTGTCAGTGTCAGTATCAGTGAAAGTGTCATTGTCAGTGTCAGTATCAGTGAAAGTGTCATTGTCATTGTCACTGTCAGTGTCAGTGTCAGTGTCAGTGTCAGTGTCAGTGTCAGTGTCAGTGTCAGTGTCAGTGTCAGTGTCAGTGTCAGTGTCAGTGTCAGTGTCAGTGTCAGTGTCAGTGTCAGTGTCAGTGTCAGTGTCAGTGTCAATGTGAATGTGAATGTGAATGTGAATGTGAATGTGAATGTCAATGTCAATGACAATGTCAATGTGAATGTGAATGTGAATGTGAATGTCGATGTCGATGTCGATGTCGATGTCGATGTCGATGTCGATGTCGATGTCGATGTCGATGTCGATGTCGATGTCGATGTCGATGTCGATGTCGATGTCGATGTCCATGTCAATGTCAATGTCAATGTCAATGTCAATGTCAATGTCAATGTCAATGCGATTGCCAATGTCAATGTCAATGTCAATGTCAATGTGAATGTCAATGTCAATGTCAATGTCAATGTGAATGTCAATGTGAATGTCAATGTGAATGTCAATGTCAATGTCAATGTCAATGTGAATGTCAATGTGAATGTCAATGTCAATGTGAATGTCAATGTCAATGTCAATGTCAATGTCAATGTCAATGTCAATGTCAATGTCAATGTCAATGCGATTGTCAATGTCAATGTCAATGTCAATGTCAATGTCAATGTCAATGTCAATGTGAATGTCGATGTGAATGTCAATGTCAATGTCAATGTCAATGTGAATGTCGATGTGAATGTCAATGTGAATGTCGATGTGAATGTCAATGTCAATGTCAATGTGAATGTCAATGTGAATGACATGTCAATGTCAGTGTCAGTGTCAGTGAAAGTGTCATTGTCATTGTCAGTGTCAGTATCAGTGAAAGTGTCATTGTCAGTGTCAGTATCAGTGAAAGTGTCATTGTCATTGTCAGTGTCAGTGTCAGTGTCAGTGTCAGTGTCAGTGTCAGTGAAAGTGTCATTGTCATTGTCAGTGTCAGTATCAGTGAAAGTGTCATTGTCATTGTCAGTGTCAGTGTCAGTGTCAGTGTCAGTGTAAGTGTCAATGTGAATGTGAATGTGAATGTCAATGTCAATGTCAATGTGAATGTCAATGTGAATGTCAATGTGAATGTCAATGTCAATGTGAATGTGAATGTGAATGTGAATGTGAATGTGAATGTGAATGTGAATGTGAATGTGAATGTGAATGTGAATGTGAATGTGAATGTGAATGTGAATGTGAATGTGAATGTGAATGTGAATGTGAATGTGAATGTGAATGTGAATGTGAATGTGAATGTGAATGTGAATGTGAATGTGAATGTGAATGTGAATGTGAATGTGAATGTGAATGTGAATGTGAATGTGAATGTGAATGTGAATGTGAATGTGAATGTGAATGTGAATGTGAATGTGAATGTGAATGTGAATGTGAATGTGAATGTGAATGTGAATGTGAATGTGAATGTGAATGTGAATGTGAATGTGAATGTCGATGTCGATGTCGATGTCGATGTCGATGTCGATGTCAATGTCCATGTGAAAGTCAATATGAATGTGACTGTGAATGTGAACGTGAATGTGTATGTCAATGTCGATGTCGATGTCGATGTCGATGTCGATGTCGATGTCGATGTCGATGTCGATGTCGATGTCGATGTCGATGTCGATGTCGATGTCGATGTCGATGTCGATGTCGATGTCGATGTCGATGTCGATGGCGATGTCGATGTCGATGTCGATGTCGATGTCGATGTCGATGTCGATGTCGATGTCGATGTCGATGTCGATGTCGATGTCGATGTCGATGTCAATGTCAATGTGAAAGTCAATATGAATGTGACTGTGAATGTGAACGTGAATGTGTATGTCAATGTCAATGTCAATGTCAATGTCAATGTGAATGTCGATGTGAATGTCAATGTCAATGTCAATGTCAATGTGAATGTCGATGTGAATGTCAATGTGAATGTCGATGTGAATGTCAATGTCAATGTCAATGTGAATGTCAATGTGAATGACATGTCAATGTCAGTGTCAGTGTCAGTGAAAGTGTCATTGTCATTGTCAGTGTCAGTATCAGTGAAAGTGTCATTGTCAGTGTCAGTATCAGTGAAAGTGTCATTGTCATTGTCAGTGTCAGTGTCAGTGTCAGTGTCAGTGTCAGTGTCAGTGAAAGTGTCATTGTCATTGTCAGTGTCAGTATCAGTGAAAGTGTCATTGTCATTGTCAGTGTCAGTGTCAGTGTCAGTGTCAGTGTAAGTGTCAATGTGAATGTGAATGTGAATGTCAATGTCAATGTCAATGTGAATGTCAATGTGAATGTCAATGTGAATGTCAATGTGAATGTCAATGTCAATGTCAATGTCAATGTGAATGTGAATGTGAATGTGAATGTGAATGTGAATGTGAATGTGAATGTGAATGTGAATGTGAATGTGAATGTGAATGTGAATGTGAATGTGAATGTGAATGTGAATGTGAATGTGAATGTGAATGTGAATGTGAATGTGAATGTGAATGTGAATGTGAATGTGAATGTGAATGTGAATGTGAATGTGAATGTGAATGTGAATGTGAATGTGAATGTGAATGTGAATGTGAATGTGAATGTGAATGTGAATGTGAATGTGAATGTGAATGTGAATGTGAATGTGAATGTGAATGTGAATGTGAATGTGAATGTGAATGTGAATGTGAATGTGAATGTGAATGTGAATGTGAATGTGAATGTGAATGTGAATGTGAATGTGAATGTCGATGTCGATGTCGATGTCGATGTCGATGTCGATGTCGATGTCGATGTCGATGTCGATGTCGATGTCGATGTCGATGTCGATGTCGATGTCGATGTCGATGTCGATGTCGATGTCGATGTCGATGTCGATGTCGATGTCGATGTCGATGTCGATGTCGATGTCGATGTCGATGTCGATGTCGATGTCGATGTCGATGTCGATGTCGATGTCGATGTCAATGTCAATGTGAAAGTCAATATGAATGTGACTGTGAATGTGAACGTGAATGTGTATGTCAATGTCGATGTCGATGTCGATGTCGATGTCGATGTCGATGTCGATGTCGATGTCGATGTCGATGTCGATGTCGATGTCGATGTCGATGTCGATGTCGATGTCGATGTCGATGTCGATGTCGATGTCGATGTCGATGTCGATGTCGATGTCGATGTCGATGTCGATGTCGATGTCGATGTCGATGTCAATGTCAATGTCAATGTGAAAGTCAATATGAATGTGACTGTGAATGTGAACGTGAATGTGTATGTCAATGTCAATGTCAATGTCAATGTCAATGTCAATGTCAATGTCAATGTCAATGTCAATGTCAATGTCAATGTCAATGTCAATGTCAATGTCAATGTCAATGTCAATGTCAATGTCAATGTCAATGTCAATGTCAATGTCAATGTCAATGTCAATGTCAATGTCAATGTCAATGTCAATGTCAATGTCAATGTCAATGTCAATGTCAATGTCAATGTCAATGTCAATGTCAATGTCAATGTCAATGTCAATGTCAATGTCAATGTCAAGGTCAATGTCAATGTCAATGTCAATGTCAATGTCAATGTCAATGTCAATGTCAATGTCAATGTCAATGTCAATGTCAATGTCAATGTGAATGTCAATGTCAATGTCAATGTCAATGTGAATGTCAATGTCAATGTCAATGTCAATGTGAATGTCAATGTGAATGTCAATGTCAATGTCAATGTCAATGTCAATGTCAATGTCCATGTCAATGTCAATGTCAATGTCCATGTCAATGTCAATGTCAATGTCAATGTCAATGCGATTGTCAATGTCAATGTCAATGCGAATGTCGATGTGAATGTCAATGTCAATGTCAATGTCAATGTGAATGTCGATGTGAATGTCAATGTGAATGTCGATGTGAATGTCAATGTCAATGTCAATGTCAATGTCAATGTCAATGTCAATGTCAATGTCAATGTCAATGTCAATGTCAATGTCAATGTCAATGTCAATGTCAATGTCAATGTCAATGTCAATGTCCATGTCAATGTCAATGTCAATGTCAATGTCAATGCGATTGTCAATGTCAATGTCAATGTCAATGTCAATGTCAATGTCAATGCGAATGTCGATGTGAATGTCAATGTCAATGTCAATGTCAATGTGAATGTCGATGTGAATGTCAATGTGAATGTCGATGTGAATGTCAATGTCAATGTCAATGTGAATGTCAATGTGAATGACATGTCAATGTCAGTGTCAGTGTCAGTGAAAGTGTCATTGTCATTGTCAGTGTCAGTATCAGTGAAAGTGTCATTGTCAGTGTCAGTATCAGTGAAAGTGTCATTGTCAGTGTCAGTATCAGTGAAAGTGTCATTGTCATTGTCACTGTCACTGTCAGTGTCAGTGTCAGTGTCAGTGTCAGTGTCAGTGTCAGTGTCAGTGTCAGTGTCAGTGTCAGTGTCAGTGTCAGTGTCAGTGTCAGTGTCAATGTGAATGTGAATGTGAATGTGAATGTGAATGTGAATGTCAATGTCAATGTGAATGTCAATGTGAATGTCAATGTGAATGTCAATGTGAATGTCAATGTCAATGTCAATGTGAATGTCAATGTCAATGTCAATGTGAATGTGAATGTGAATGTGAATGTGAATGTGAATGTGAATGTGAATGTCGATGTCGATGTCGATGTCGATGTCGATGTCGATGTCGATGTCGATGTCGATGTCGATGTCGATGTCGATGTCGATGTCCATGTCAATGTCAATGTCAATGTCAATGTCAATGTCAATGTCAATGTCAATGTCAATGTCAATGTCAATGTCAATGTCAATGCCAATGTGAATGTCAATGTGAATGTCAATGTGAATGTCAATGTCAATGTCAATGTCAATGTGAATGTCAATGTGAATGTCAATGTGAATGTCAATGTCAATTTCAATGTCAATGTCAATGTCAATGTCAATGTCAATGTCAATGTCAATGCGATTGTCAATGTCAATGTCAATGTCAATGTCAATGTCAATGTCAATGTCAATGTCAATGTGAATGTCGATGTGAATGTCAATGTCAATGTCAATGTCAATGTGAATGTCGATGTGAATGTCAATGTGAATGTCGATGTGAATGTCAATGTCAATGTCAATGTGAATGTCAATGTGAATGACATGTCAATGTCAGTGTCAGTGTCAGTGAAAGTGTCATTGTCATTGTCAGTGTCAGTATCAGTGAAAGTGTCATTGTCAGTGTCAGTATCAGTGAAAGTGTCATTGTCATTGTCAGTGTCAGTGTCAGTGTCAGTGTCAGTGTCAGTGTCAGTGTCAGTGTCAGTGTCAGTGTCAGTGTCAGTGTCAGTGTCAGTGTCAGTGTCAGTGTCAGTGTCAGTGTCAGTGTCAATGTGAATGTGAATGTGAATGTGAATGTGAATGTCAATGTCAATGTCAATGTCAATGTCAATGTGAATGTCAATGTGAATGTCAATGTGAATGTCAATGTCAATGTCAATGTGAATGTCAATGTCAATGTCAATGTGAATGTGAATGTGAATGTGAATGTGAATGTGAATGTGAATGTGAATGTGAATGTGAATGTGAATGTGAATGTGAATGTGAATGTGAATGTGAATGTGAATGTGAATGTGAATGTGAATGTGAATGTGAATGTGAATGTGAATGTGAATGTGAATGTGAATGTGAATGTGAATGTGAATGTGAATGTGAATGTGAATGTGAATGTGAATGTGAATGTGAATGTGAATGTGAATGTGAATGTGAATGTGAATGTGAATGTGAATGTGAATGTGAATGTGAATGTGAATGTGAATGTGAACGTGAACGTGAACGTGAACGTGAACGTCAATGTCAATGTCAATGTCAATGTCAATGTCAATGTCAATGTCAATGTCAATGTCAATGTCAATGTCAATGTCAATGTCAATGTCAATGTCAATGTCAATGTCAATGTCAATGTCAATGTCAATGTCAATGTCAATGTCAATGTCAATGTCAATGTCAATGTCAATGTCAATGTCAATGTCAATGTCAAGGTCAATGTCAATGTCAATGTCAATGTCAATGTCAATGTCAATGTCAATGTAAATGTCAATGTCAATGTCAATGTCAATGTCAATGTGAATGTCAATGTCAATGTCAATGTCAATGTGAATGTCAATGTGAATGTCAATGTCAATGTCAATGTCAATGTCAATGTCAATGTCAATGTGAATGTCAATGTGAATGTCAATGTCAATGTCAATGTCAATGTCAATGTCAATGTCCATGTCAATGTCAATGTCAATGTCAATGTCAATGCGATTGTCAATGTCAATGTCAATGTCAATGTCAATGTCAATGTCAATGTCAATGCGAATGTCGATGTGAATGTCAATGTCAATGTCAATGTCAATGTGAATGTCGATGTGAATGTCAATGTGAATGTCGATGTCAATGTCAATGTCAATGTCAATGTGAATGTCAATGTGAATGACATGTCAATGTCAGTGTCAGTGTCAGTGAAAATGTCATTGTCATTGTCAGTGTCAGTATCAGTGAAAGTGTCATTGTCAGTGTCAGTATCAGTGAAAGTGTCATTGTCATTGTCACTGTCAGTGTCAGTGTCAGTGTCAGTGTCAGTGTCAGTGTCAGTGTCAGTGTCAGTGTCAGTGTCAGTGTCAGTGTCAGTGTCAGTGTCAGTGTCAGTGTCAGTGTCAGTGTCAGTGTCAGTGTCAGTGTCAGTGTCAATGTGAATGTGAATGTGAATGTGAATGTGAATGTGAATGTCAATGTCAATGTCAATGTCAATGTGAATGTCAATGTGAATGTGAATGTGAATGTCAATGTGAATGTCAATGTCAATGTCAATGTGAATGTCAATGTCAATGTCAATGTCAATGTCAATGTCAATGTCAATGTCAATGTGAATGTGAATGTGAATGTGAATGTCGATGTCGATGTCGATGTCGATGTCGATGTCGATGTCGATGTCGATGTCGATGTCGATGTCGATGTCGATGTCGATGTCGATGTCGATGTCGATGTCGATGTCGATGTCGATGTCGATGTCGATGTCGATGTCGATGTCGATGTCGATGTCGATGTCGATGTCGATGTCCATGTCAATGTCAATGTCAATGTCAATGTCAATGTCAATGTCAATGTCAATGTCAATGCGATTGCCAATGTCAATGTCAATGTGAATGTCAATGTCAATGTCAATGTCAATGTGAATGTCAATGTGAATGTCAATGTGAATGTCAATGTGAATGTCAATGTCAATGTCAATGTCAATGTGAATGTCAATGTGAATGTCAATGTGAATGTCAATGTCAATTTCAATGTCAATGTCAATGTCAATGTCAATGTCAATGTCAATGTCAATGTCAATGCGATTGTCAATGTCAATGTCAATGTCAATGTCAATGTCAATGTCAATGTCAATGTCAATGTGAATGTCGATGTGAATGTCAATGTCAATGTCAATGTCAATGTGAATGTCGATGTGAATGTCAATGTGAATGTCGATGTGAATGTCAATGTCAATGTCAATGTGAATGTCAATGTGAATGACATGTCAATGTCAGTGTCAGTGTCAGTGAAAGTGTCATTGTCATTGTCAGTGTCAGTATCAGTGAAAGTGTCATTGTCAGTGTCAGTATCAGTGAAAGTGTCATTGTCATTGTCAGTGTCAGTGTCAGTGTCAGTGTCAGTGTCAGTGTCAGTGTCAGTGTCAGTGTCAGTGTCAGTGTCAGTGTCAGTGTCAGTGTCAGTGTCAGTGTCAGTGTCAGTGTCAGTGTCAGTGTCAGTGTCAGTGTCAGTGTCAGTGTCAGTGTGAATGTGAATGTGAATGTGAATGTGAATGTGAATGTGAATGTCAATGTCAATGTCAATGTCAATGTGAATGTCAATGTGAATGTCAATGTGAATGTCAATGTCAATGTGAATGTCAATGTCAATGTGAATGTGAATGTGAATGTGAATGTGAATGTGAATGTGAATGTGAATGTGAATGTGAATGTGAATGTGAATGTGAATGTGAATGTGAATGTGAATGTGAATGTGAATGTGAATGTGAATGTGAATGTGAATGTGAATGTGAATGTGAATGTGAATGTGAATGTGAATGTGAATGTGAATGTGAATGTGAATGTGAATGTGAATGTGAATGTGAATGTGAATGTGAATGTGAATGTGAATGTGAATGTGAATGTGAATGTGAATGTGAATGTGAATGTGAATGTGAATGTGAATGTGAATGTGAATGTGAATGTGAATGTGAATGTGAATGTGAATGTGAATGTGAATGTGAATGTGAATGTGAATGTGAATGTGAATGTGAATGTGAATGTGAATGTGAATGTGAATGTGAATGTGAATGTGAATGTGAATGTGAATGTGAATGTGAATGTGAATGTGAATGTGAATGTGAATGTGAATGTGAATGTGAATGTGAATGTGAATGTGAATGTGAATGTGAATGTGAATGTGAATGTGAATGTGAATGTGAATGTGAATGTGAATGTGAATGTGAATGTGAATGTGAATGTGAATGTGAATGTGAATGTGAATGTGAATGTGAATGTGAATGTGAATGTGAATGTGAATGTGAATGTGAATGTGAATGTGAATGTGAATGTGAATGTGAATGTGAATGTGAATGTGAATGTGAATGTGAATGTGAATGTGAATGTGAATGTGAATGTGAATGTGAATGTGAATGTGAATGTGAATGTGAATGTGAATGTGAATGTGAATGTGAATGTGAATGTGAATGTGAATGTGAATGTGAATGTGAATGTGAATGTGAATGTGAATGTGAATGTGAATGTGAATGTGAATGTGAATGTGAATGTGAATGTGAATGTGAATGTGAATGTGAATGTGAATGTGAATGTGAATGTGAATGTGAATGTGAATGTGAATGTGAATGTGAATGTGAATGTGAATGTGAATGTGAATGTGAATGTGAATGTGAATGTGAATGTGAATGTGAATGTGAATGTGAATGTGAATGTGAATGTGAATGTGAATGTGAATGTGAATGTGAATGTGAATGTGAATGTGAATGTGAATGTGAATGTGAATGTGAATGTGAATGTGAATGTGAATGTGAATGTGAATGTGAATGTGAATGTGAATGTGAATGTGAATGTGAATGTGAATGTGAATGTGAATGTGAATGTGAATGTGAATGTGAATGTGAATGTGAATGTGAATGTGAATGTGAATGTGAATGTGAATGTGAATGTGAATGTGAATGTGAATGTGAATGTGAATGTGAATGTGAATGTGAATGTGAATGTGAATGTGAATGTGAATGTGAATGTGAATGTGAATGTGAATGTGAATGTGAATGTGAATGTGAATGTGAATGTGAATGTGGATGTGGATGTGGATGTGGATGTGGATGTGGATGTGGATGTGGATGTGGATGTGGATGTGGATGTGGATGTGGATGTGGATGTGGATGTGGATGTGGATGTGGATGTCGATGTCAATGTCAATGTCAATGTCAATGTCAATGTCAATGTCCATGTCAATGTCAATGTCAATGTCAATGTCAATGCGATTGTCAATGTCAATGTCAATGTCAATGTCAATGTCAATGTCAATGTCAATGCGAATGTCGATGTGAATGTCAATGTCAATGTCAATGTCAATGTGAATGTCGATGTGAATGTCAATGTCAATGTGAATGTCGATGTCAATGTCAATGTCAATGTCAATGTGAATGTCAATGTGAATGACATGTCAATGTCAGTGTCAGTGTCAGTGAAAATGTCATTGTCATTGTCAGTGTCAGTATCAGTGAAAGTGTCATTGTCAGTGTCAGTATCAGTGAAAGTGTCATTGTCATTGTCACTGTCAGTGTCAGTGTCAGTGTCAGTGTCAGTGTCAGTGTCAGTGTCAGTGTCAGTGTCAGTGTCAGTGTCAGTGTCAGTGTCAGTGTCAGTGTCAGTGTCAGTGTCAGTGTCAGTGTCAGTGTCAGTGTCAGTGTCAATGTGAATGTGAATGTGAATGTGAATGTGAATGTGAATGTCAATGTCAATGTCAATGTCAATGTGAATGTCAATGTGAATGTGAATGTGAATGTCAATGTGAATGTCAATGTCAATGTCAATGTGAATGTCAATGTCAATGTCAATGTCAATGTCAATGTCAATGTCAATGTGAATGTGAATGTGAATGTGAATGTGAATGTCGATGTCGATGTCGATGTCGATGTCGATGTCGATGTCGATGTCGATGTCGATGTCGATGTCGATGTCGATGTCGATGTCGATGTCGATGTCGATGTCGATGTCGATGTCGATGTCGATGTCGATGTCGATGTCGATGTCGATGTCGATGTCGATGTCCATGTCAATGTCAATGTCAATGTCAATGTCAATGTCAATGTCAATGTCAATGCGATTGCCAATGTCAATGTCAATGTCAATGTCAATGTGAATGTCAATGTCAATGTCAATGTCAATGTGAATGTCAATGTGAATGTCAATGTGAATGTCAATGTGAATGTCAATGTCAATGTCAATGTCAATGTGAATGTCAATGTGAATGTCAATGTCAATTTCAATGTCAATGTCAATGTCAATGTCAATGTCAATGTCAATGTCAATGTCAATGTCAATGCGATTGTCAATGTCAATGTCAATGTCAATGTCAATGTCAATGTCAATGTCAATGTCAATGTGAATGTCGATGTGAATGTCAATGTCAATGTCAATGTCAATGTGAATGTCGATGTGAATGTCAATGTGAATGTCGATGTGAATGTCAATGTCAATGTCAATGTGAATGTCAATGTGAATGACATGTCAATGTCAGTGTCAGTGTCAGTGAAAGTGTCATTGTCATTGTCAGTGTCAGTATCAGTGAAAGTGTCATTGTCAGTGTCAGTATCAGTGAAAGTGTCATTGTCATTGTCAGTGTCAGTGTCAGTGTCAGTGTCAGTGTCAGTGTCAGTGTCAGTGTCAGTGTCAGTGTCAGTGTCAGTGTCAGTGTCAGTGTCAGTGTCAGTGTCAGTGTCAGTGTCAGTGTCAGTGTCAGTGTCAGTGTCAGTGTGAATGTGAATGTGAATGTGAATGTGAATGTGAATGTGAATGTGAATGTCAATGTCAATGTCAATGTGAATGTGAATGTCAATGTGAATGTCAATGTGAATGTCAATGTCAATGTGAATGTCAATGTGAATGTCAATGTGAATGTGAATGTGAATGTGAATGTGAATGTGAATGTGAATGTGAATGTGAATGTGAATGTGAATGTGAATGTGAATGTGAATGTGAATGTGAATGTGAATGTGAATGTGAATGTGAATGTGAATGTGAATGTGAATGTGAATGTGAATGTGAATGTGAATGTGAATGTGAATGTGAATGTGAATGTGAATGTGAATGTGAATGTGAATGTGAATGTGAATGTGAATGTGAATGTGAATGTGAATGTGAATGTGAATGTGAATGTGAATGTGAATGTGAATGTGAATGTGAATGTGAATGTGAATGTGAATGTGAATGTGAATGTGAATGTGAATGTGAATGTGAATGTGAATGTGAATGTGAATGTGAATGTGAATGTGAATGTGAATGTGAATGTGAATGTGAATGTGAATGTGAATGTGAATGTGAATGTGAATGTGAATGTGAATGTGAATGTGAATGTGAATGTGAATGTGAATGTGAATGTGAATGTGAATGTGAATGTGAATGTGAATGTGAATGTGAATGTGAATGTGAATGTGAATGTGAATGTGAATGTGAATGTGAATGTGAATGTGAATGTGAATGTGAATGTGAATGTGAATGTGAATGTGAATGTGAATGTGAATGTGAATGTGAATGTGAATGTGAATGTGAATGTGAATGTGAATGTGAATGTGAATGTGAATGTGAATGTGAATGTGAATGTGAATGTGAATGTGAATGTGAATGTGAATGTGAATGTGAATGTGAATGTGAATGTGAATGTGAATGTGAATGTGAATGTGAATGTGAATGTGAATGTGAATGTGAATGTGAATGTGAATGTGAATGTGAATGTGAATGTGAATGTGAATGTGAATGTGAATGTGAATGTGAATGTGAATGTGAATGTGAATGTGAATGTGAATGTGAATGTGAATGTGAATGTGAATGTGAATGTGAATGTGAATGTGAATGTGAATGTGAATGTGAATGTGAATGTGAATGTGAATGTGAATGTGAATGTGAATGTGAATGTGAATGTGAATGTGAATGTGAATGTGAATGTGAATGTGAATGTGAATGTGAATGTGAATGTGAATGTGAATGTGAATGTGAATGTGAATGTGAATGTGAATGTGAATGTGAATGTGAATGTGAATGTGAATGTGAATGTGAATGTGAATGTGAATGTGAATGTGAATGTGAATGTGAATGTGAATGTGAATGTGAATGTGAATGTGAATGTGAATGTGAATGTGAATGTGAATGTGAATGTGAATGTGAATGTGAATGTGAATGTGAATGTGAATGTGAATGTGAATGTGAATGTGAATGTGAATGTGAATGTGAATGTGAATGTGAATGTGAATGTGAATGTGAATGTGAATGTGAATGTGAATGTGAATGTGAATGTGAATGTGAATGTGAATGTGAATGTGAATGTGAATGTGAATGTGAATGTGAATGTGAATGTGAATGTGAATGTGAATGTGAATGTGAATGTGAATGTGAATGTGAATGTGAATGTGAATGTGAATGTGGATGTGGATGTGGATGTGGATGTGGATGTGGATGTGGATGTGGATGTGGATGTGGATGTGGATGTGGATGTGGATGTGGATGTGGATGTCGATGTCAATGTCAATGTCAATGTCAATGTCAATGTCAATGTCCATGTCAATGTCAATGTCAATGTCAATGTCAATGCGATTGTCAATGTCAATGTCAATGTCAATGTCAATGTCAATGTCAATGTCAATGCGAATGTCGATGTGAATGTCAATGTCAATGTCAATGTCAATGTGAATGTCGATGTGAATGTCAATGTCAATGTGAATGTCGATGTCAATGTCAATGTCAATGTCAATGTGAATGTCAATGTGAATGACATGTCAATGTCAGTGTCAGTGTCAGTGAAAATGTCATTGTCATTGTCAGTGTCAGTATCAGTGAAAGTGTCATTGTCAGTGTCAGTATCAGTGAAAGTGTCATTGTCATTGTCACTGTCAGTGTCAGTGTCAGTGTCAGTGTCAGTGTCAGTGTCAGTGTCAGTGTCAGTGTCAGTGTCAGTGTCAGTGTCAGTGTCAGTGTCAGTGTCAGTGTCAGTGTCAGTGTCAGTGTCAGTGTCAGTGTCAATGTGAATGTGAATGTGAATGTGAATGTGAATGTGAATGTGAATGTCAATGTCAATGTCAATGTCAATGTGAATGTCAATGTGAATGTGAATGTGAATGTCAATGTGAATGTCAATGTCAATGTCAATGTGAATGTCAATGTCAATGTCAATGTCAATGTCAATGTCAATGTGAATGTGAATGTGAATGTGAATGTGAATGTGAATGTCGATGTCGATGTCGATGTCGATGTCGATGTCGATGTCGATGTCGATGTCGATGTCGATGTCGATGTCGATGTCGATGTCGATGTCGATGTCGATGTCGATGTCGATGTCGATGTCGATGTCGATGTCGATGTCGATGTCGATGTCGATGTCGATGTCGATGTCGATGTCCATGTCAATGTCAATGTCAATGTCAATGTCAATGTCAATGTCAATGTCAATGCGATTGCCAATGTCAATGTCAATGTCAATGTCAATGTGAATGTCAATGTCAATGTCAATGTCAATGTGAATGTCAATGTGAATGTCAATGTGAATGTCAATGTGAATGTCAATGTCAATGTCAATGTCAATGTGAATGTCAATGTGAATGTCAATGTCAATTTCAATGTCAATGTCAATGTCAATGTCAATGTCAATGTCAATGTCAATGTCAATGTCAATGCGATTGTCAATGTCAATGTCAATGTCAATGTCAATGTCAATGTCAATGTCAATGTCAATGTGAATGTCGATGTGAATGTCAATGTCAATGTCAATGTCAATGTGAATGTCGATGTGAATGTCAATGTGAATGTCGATGTGAATGTCAATGTCAATGTCAATGTGAATGTCAATGTGAATGACATGTCAATGTCAGTGTCAGTGTCAGTGAAAGTGTCATTGTCATTGTCAGTGTCAGTATCAGTGAAAGTGTCATTGTCAGTGTCAGTATCAGTGAAAGTGTCATTGTCATTGTCAGTGTCAGTGTCAGTGTCAGTGTCAGTGTCAGTGTCAGTGTCAGTGTCAGTGTCAGTGTCAGTGTCAGTGTCAGTGTCAGTGTCAGTGTCAGTGTCAGTGTCAGTGTCAGTGTCAGTGTCAGTGTCAGTGTCAGTGTCAGTGTGAATGTGAATGTGAATGTGAATGTGAATGTGAATGTGAATGTCAATGTCAATGTCAATGTCAATGTGAATGTGAATGTCAATGTGAATGTCAATGTCAATGTCAATGTCAATGTGAATGTCAATGTGAATGTCAATGTGAATGTGAATGTGAATGTGAATGTGAATGTGAATGTGAATGTGAATGTGAATGTGAATGTGAATGTGAATGTGAATGTGAATGTGAATGTGAATGTGAATGTGAATGTGAATGTGAATGTGAATGTGAATGTGAATGTGAATGTGAATGTGAATGTGAATGTGAATGTGAATGTGAATGTGAATGTGAATGTGAATGTGAATGTGAATGTGAATGTGAATGTGAATGTGAATGTGAATGTGAATGTGAATGTGAATGTGAATGTGAATGTGAATGTGAATGTGAATGTGAATGTGAATGTGAATGTGAATGTGAATGTGAATGTGAATGTGAATGTGAATGTGAATGTGAATGTGAATGTGAATGTGAATGTGAATGTGAATGTGAATGTGAATGTGAATGTGAATGTGAATGTGAATGTGAATGTGAATGTGAATGTGAATGTGAATGTGAATGTGAATGTGAATGTGAATGTGAATGTGAATGTGAATGTGAATGTGAATGTGAATGTGAATGTGAATGTGAATGTGAATGTGAATGTGAATGTGAATGTGAATGTGAATGTGAATGTGAATGTGAATGTGAATGTGAATGTGAATGTGAATGTGAATGTGAATGTGAATGTGAATGTGAATGTGAATGTGAATGTGAATGTGAATGTGAATGTGAATGTGAATGTGAATGTGAATGTGAATGTGAATGTGAATGTGAATGTGAATGTGAATGTGAATGTGAATGTGAATGTGAATGTGAATGTGAATGTGAATGTGAATGTGAATGTGAATGTGAATGTGAATGTGAATGTGAATGTGAATGTGAATGTGAATGTGAATGTGAATGTGAATGTGAATGTGAATGTGAATGTGAATGTGAATGTGAATGTGAATGTGAATGTGAATGTGAATGTGAATGTGAATGTGAATGTGAATGTGAATGTGAATGTGAATGTGAATGTGAATGTGAATGTGAATGTGAATGTGAATGTGAATGTGAATGTGAATGTGAATGTGAATGTGAATGTGAATGTGAATGTGAATGTGAATGTGAATGTGAATGTGAATGTGAATGTGAATGTGAATGTGAATGTGAATGTGAATGTGAATGTGAATGTGAATGTGAATGTGAATGTGAATGTGAATGTGAATGTGAATGTGAATGTGAATGTGAATGTGAATGTGAATGTGAATGTGAATGTGAATGTGAATGTGAATCTGGATGTGGATGTGGATGTGGATGTGGATGTGGATGTGGATGTGGATGTGGATGTGGATGTGGATGTGGATGTGGATGTGGATGTGGATGTGGATGTGGATGTGGATGTGGATGTGGATGTGGATGTGGATGTGGATGTGGATGTGGATGTGGATGTGGATGTCGATGTCGATGTCGATGTCGATGTCGATGTCGATGTCGATGTCGATGTCGATGTCGATGTCGATGTCGATGTCGATGTCGATGTCGATGTCAATGTCAATGTGAAAGTCAATATGAATGTGACTGTGAATGTGAACGTGAATGTGTATGTCAATGTCAATGTCAATGTCAATGTCAATGTCAATGTCAATGTCAATGTCAATGTCAATGTCAATGTCAATGTCAATGTCAATGTCAATGTCAATGTCAATGTCAATGTCAATGTCAATGTCAATGTCAATGTCAATGTCAATGTCAATGTCAATGTCAATGTCAATGTCAATGTCAATGTCAAGGTCAATGTCAATGTCAATGTCAATGTCAATGTCAATGTCAATGTCAATGTCAATGTCAATGTCAATGTCAATGTCAATGTCAATGTCGATGTGAATGTCAATGTCAATGTCAGTGTCAATGTGAATGTCGATGTGAATGTCAATGTCAATGTCAATGTGAATGTCAATGTGAATGACATGTCAATGTCAGTGTCAGTGTCAGTGAAAGTGTCATTGTCATTGTCAGTGTCAGTATCAGTGAAAGTGTCATTGTCAGTGTCAGTATCAGTGAAAGTGTCATTGTCATTGTCACTGTCAGTGTCAGTGTCAGTGTCAGTGTCAGTGTCAGTGTCAGTGTCAGTGTCAGTGTCAGTGTCAGTGTCAGTGTCAGTGTCAGTGTCAGTGTCAGTGTCAGTGTCAGTGTCAGTGTCAGTGTCAGTGTCAATGTGAATGTGAATGTGAATGTGAATGTGAATGTGAATGTCAATGTCAATGTGAATGTCAATGTGAATGTCAATGTGAATGTCAATGTGAATGTCAATGTCAATGTCAATGTCAATGTGAATGTCAATGTCAATGTCAATGTCAATGTCAATGTCAATGTGAATGTGAATGTGAATGTGAATGTGAATGTGAATGTCGATGTCGATGTCGATGTCGATGTCGATGTCGATGTCGATGTCGATGTCGATGTCGATGTCGATGTCGATGTCGATGTCGATGTCGATGTCGATGTCGATGTCGATGTCCATGTCAATGTCAATGTCAATGTCAATGTCAATGTCAATGTCAATGCGATTGCCAATGTCAATGTCAATGTCAATGTCAATGTGAATGTCAATGTCAATGTCAATGTCAATGTGAATGTCAATGTGAATGTCAATGTGAATGTCAATGTCAATGTCAATGTCAATGTGAATGTCAATGTGAATGTCAATGTGAATGTCAATGTGAATGTCAATGTCAATGTCAATGTCAATGTCAATGTCAATGTCAATGTCAATGCGATTGTCAATGTCAATGTCAATGTCAATGTCAATGTCAATGTCAATGTCAATGTGAATGTCAATGTCAATGTCAATGTGAATGTCGATGTGAATGTCAATGTGAATGTCGATGTGAATGTCAATGTCAATGTCAATGTGAATGTCAATGTGAATGACATGTCAATGTCAGTGTCAGTGTCATTGTCATTGTCAGTGTCAGTATCAGTGAAAGTGTCATTGTCAGTGTCAGTATCAGTGAAAGTGTCATTGTCATTGTCAGTGTCAGTGTCAGTGTCAGTGTCAGTGTCAGTGTCAGTGTCAGTGTCAGTGTCAGTGTCAGTGTCAGTGTCAGTGTCAGTGTCAGTGTCAGTGTCAGTGTCAGTGTCAGTGTCAGTGTCAGTGTCAGTGTCAGTGTCAGTGTCAGTGTCAGTGTCAGTGTCAGTGTCAGTGTCAATGTGAATGTGAATGTGAATGTGAATGTGAATGTCAATGTCAATGTCAATGTGAATGTCAATGTGAATGTCAATGTGAATGTCAATGTGAATGTCAATGTGAATGTCAATGTCAATGTCAATGTCAATGTCAATGTCAATGTGAATGTCGATGTCGATGTCGATGTCGATGTCGATGTCGATGTCGATGTCGATGTCGATGTCGATGTCGATGTCGATGTCGATGTCGATGTCGATGTCGATGTCGATGTCGATGTCGATGTCGATGTCGATGTCGATGTCGATGTCGATTGATTGATTAATTGTTTATTAGCTTTCTCAGCTACTTTGGTTTACATTTACAGTACATTACTTTACATTTGTTATAACGAATTCCTTTAGCATTCTCTTGAATATGTCTAAATGTTCACATCGCTTTACTTCTTCTGGTAGTGCATTATACATTAATATTCCATCATAAAATAAACTTTTTTGGGCACTTCGTGTTTTACGAAGTTCTACTACAATATTACCAGCTTGTCTTGTTTGCATTACACTTCCCTCGGCTACTATCCTCAGCTTATTTGTTAAATACTGCGGTAACATATTTTTTAATATCTTTTTTAATATCTTAAAGACAAATATACTTATATTATAGTATAGCCTCTGTCTTATTGCCATGAACTGCAACGCTTGCAGCATATTTTCTACTTTGGTTCGTCTGTCACATTGTAATATGACTCTCATGGCCCGGTTCTGCGCTTTTTGCAACCTACTTATCTGTGTTTCCCCCATATTAATTAATAACGTGGCACAATACTCAAAATGAGGTGCTATGATTGTCTTATATATAGTACATCTAGTATATGCTGTAATATAATTTCCCACTCGATTCAGAAAACCTATTTTCTTCCCGATTTTCTTTAGCATGTAATCGCAATGCTCGTTAAATCGTAGTTTATCATCAATAATTACGCCTAGATATTTTATCATTTCTACCCGTTCAATCTCAGTTTTATCCAAACATTTCACAGCCATACTACCTTGTAGCTCCTTTCTTATACTTCTAACTATCATATATTTCGTTTTCCCTGCGTTCATCTTCAGTTTGTTAATACTCATCCATTCCTCCACTATATTAAATGCTACATTCATTTTCCTCTCTAACTCCATACAACTCTCACCTGTTACATATATTAAGGTATCGTCTGCAAACATTTTTATATCGCAGCCCTCTGGGCACACTTTAACGAGATCATTTATGTATATTATGAATAATAACGGTCCTAATACCGATCCTTGTGGTACTCCATATTCCGTAGTTAATAATTTAGAGCATTCATCATTATATCTAACTTGTTGTGTTCTATTCTGAAGGTATGATCTAAACCAGTCTAGAACCGCACCCTTAAAACCATACTGGAATAATTTCTCTATTAACCTCTCTCTATCGATCGTCTCGAATGCACGCTTGAGATCCATAAATATTACTCCTACCATTTTTCTTTCACTAATTATCAATTTCCATTCATCTATGACTGTTTGTAATGCTGTCTCACATGAATAATTTTTTCTAAAACCTGACTGATGTTCCGTTATGATATTATTATTCTCCAAATACTCTTCAATTTGTTTTTTAACTACTAACTCAAGCACCTTCTCATATATTGGTAACATATTAATAGGCCTAAATTCGCTTGCTTTTTTTGGTTTCTCTACTTTAGGGATTGGAATTATCGTGGATGTTTTCCATTCGTCTAGGAAACAACCTTCGCGTAATAATTCATTTATTATACTAGTTAATTCTTCCTGTATTACACAGAACACTGCTTTTAATATATCACTATTTATACCTTCTTCTGTACCCTTTTTCTTTGGTAGCCCCCTAATAATTTCCCCTAACTGTTCCCCCGTAACCATTTCAAATTTATCCATCTCTCCTTTATTGTCAATGATATATATAGTTCTCCGACTTACATTCACAATATTGTTCCCCTGTATAGAATTTATTATGTCCCTAATACTCTGGATATAATATAAATTGAATTTCTCAGCCATATTGCACCCTGTGGTATTGTTCAATATTTCAAAGTCTATATTATCTATTGCCTTTGTCCCTACTGGTTTACCCCTAATAACTTCTTTTAGAGCTTTCCACATACTTGTAGGGTTATTCTTATTATAGTCAATTACATTTTCGTAGTATTCTTTTTTTTTTTGATTTAATTAATTTGACTACTTCATTTCTTCTAATTTTGAATTGTTTCCAGTTTTGGTCTGTGTTTTCGTGTAATGCTTTTTTATACGCTTCATCCCTTTTGGTCGCTAATTCTTCTATTTCACTCGTATACCATTGTTTACCTTCCCAAATTTTTGGAATTTTAAAAACTTTTTTGGGTGCCGAGGTATCTAGCGCATCTACAATGCTATTTATAAGTCTCCTCGCTCGTATATTCACATCTATATGCTGGGAACCTAAAACTTGTTTCTCCCATAGATTATTTACTACCAGCTTAATAAAATCGTCCGCAATGAATCTACTGTAGTCCCTACCACTAAATTCTTTGTATTTATTTACATTCTTGTTCATATTTAGTACTACTTTTAACCATGCGTGGTCCGTTATCTTAGGTTCATGCACTACTTGTGCATTTATCTCCTTATTTGCAAAGATTAGATCTATGAGTGTTTTACTATTGTTTGTGATTCGTGTTGGTTCGATGTCGATGTCGATGTCGATGTCGATGTCGATGTCGATGTCGATGTCGATGTCGATGTCGATGTCAATGTCAATGTCAATGTCAATGTCAATGTCAATGTCAATGTCAATGTCAATGTCAATGTCAATGTCAATGTCAATGTCAAGGTCAATGTCAATGTCAATGTCAATGTCAATGCGATTGTCAATGTCAATGTCAATGTGAATGTCAATGTCAATGTGAATGTCAATGTGAATGTCAATGTGAATGTCAATGTGAATGTCAATGTCAATGTCAATGTCAATGTCAATGTCAATGTCAATGTCAATGTCAATGTCAATGTCAATGTCAATGTCAATGTCAATGTCAATGTCAATGTCAATGTCAATGTCAAGGTCAATGTCAATGTCAATGTCAATGTCAATGCGATTGTCAATGTCAATGTCAATGTCAATGTCAATGTCAATGTCAATGTCAATGTGAATGTCGATGTGAATGTCAATGTCAATGTCAATGTCAATGTGAATGTCGATGTGAATGTCAATGTGAATGTCGATGTGAATGTCAATGTCAATGTCAATGTGAATGTCAATGTGAATGACATGTCAATGTCAGTGTCAGTGTCAGTGAAAGTGTCATTGTCATTGTCAGTGTCAGTATCAGTGAAAGTGTCATTGTCAGTGTCAGTATCAGTGAAAGTGTCATTGTCATTGTCAGTGTCAGTGTCAGTGTCAGTGTCAGTGTCAGTGTCAGTGTCAGTGTCAGTGTCAGTGTCAGTGTCAGTGTCAGTGTCAGTGTCAGTGTCAGTGTCAATGTGAATGTGAATGTGAATGTGAATGTCAATGTCAATGTCAATGTCAATGTGAATGTCAATGTGAATGTCAATGTGAATGTCAATGTGAATGTCAATGTCAATGTCAATGTGAATGTCAATGTCAATGTCAATGTCAATGTCAATGTGAATGTCAATGTGAATGTCAATGTGAATGTCAATGTGAATGTCAATGTCAATGTCAATGTCAATGTGAATGTCAATGTCAATGTCAATGTCAATGTCAATGTCAATGTGAATGTGAATGTGAATGTGAATGTGAATGTCGATGTCGATGTCGATGTCGATGTCGATGTCGATGTCGATGTCGATGTCGATGTCGATGTCGATGTCGATGTCGATGTCGATGTCGATGTCGATGTCGATGTCAATGTCAATGTCAATGCGATTGTCAATGTCAATGTCAATGTCAATGTCAATGTCAATGTCAATGTCAATGTCAATGTCGATGTCAATGTCAATGTCAATGTCAATGTCAATGTCAATGTCAATGTCAATGTCAAGGTCAATGTCAATGTCAATGTCAATGTCAATGTCAATGTCAATGTCAATGTCAATGTCAATGTCAATGCGATTGCCAATGTCAATGTCAATGTCAATGTCAATGTGAATGTCAATGTCAATGTCAATGTCAATGTGAATGTCAATGTGAATGTCAATGTGAATGTCAATGTCAATGTCAATGTCAATGTGAATGTCAATGTGAATGTCAATGTCAATGTCAATGTCAATGTCAATGTCAATGTCAATGTCAAGGTCAATATCAATGTCAATGTCAATGTCAATGCGATTGTCAATGTCAATGTCAATGTCAATGTCAATGTCAATGTCAATGTCAATGTGAATGTCGATGTGAATGTCAATGTCAATGTCAATGTCAATGTGAATGTCGATGTGAATGTCAATGTGAATGTCGATGTGAATGTCAATGTCAATGTCAATGTGAATGTCAATGTGAATGTTTTAGAATCGCGGTCGTTTCCGAAATTGGAGCGATACCGAAAATCTAAGGCAAGAATAAATTGAATTGAACTCGACTGACGGGCCGACGAAACGGTTACGAACGGATTCGGAAAGGATGATCGGAAGCGTAATCGAATGTCGTGTTGTCAAACTCGAACTGGGCGATCAGCTGGGCGCGTCGATCCACCGCGTCTGCTCCCCCCCGTCGCGCCCGCGAGGCTCGAGCTGCTCGATCCACCCGAGGAGCTCGCGGGGAACGAGGGAAGGTGCGGGGACGACGGCGCGCCGAACCGATCGCCAGATCATAGTCAATTTATTATGTCAAGTGTACAGAGTATAAAAGGTGGTCAGAATCTTTAACATACTCCCCGCCTTGACGCAATAGTGTTGCGTCAAAATTAGTTCCGACTACAATACTAACGGTCTGCAGTTCACGTGTCGTACGTCGGAGCCATCTGGTCCTCGGCCCGGCGGAAAGTGCGGAGGTCCGATCGCACGAAAGCTCGAGAACGCATGAGCAGAAGCGCGAGAGCCCGCCAGCGTAAGCACAAAAGCGGAGGAACGAGAGCGCAATAGAGCAAGTGCTGAGGCTCGAGAGTGCAAGCGCGGAGGCGTGACAGCGCAACCGCGCAAGATCGTGAGCGCGGAGTTGCAAGAGCGCACGAACGGGGGCGCGCGGGCGCACGAGTGGAGGCGCGGGGGCGCAAGAGTGGACGGACGAGAGTGCGGGAGAGCAGAATCGAGAGCTCGGGAGCGCAGGGGCCCAAAAACGGAGGCACGCGAGCGCCTCGAGAGCGTAAGAGCGCAGACGTACGAGCGGAGGCACGCAAGCTGAGGCGCGTGAGCGTACGAGCGGAGGTGTGGGCGTGCAAGGGCGGAAGCACGAGAGCGCGGGGGCGCAGATTCGAGAGCTCGAGAGCGCAGGAGTTCACACGCGGAGGCGCGCGAGCGCATGAGCGTAGGCGCGAAGGCGTACGATTGGAGACACGCAAGCGGAGGTGCGTGATCGTACGAGCGGAGGCGCGAGAGCGCACAAGCGGGAACAAGAGAGTTCGGGAGCGCAAAAGCGAGCGCTCGAGAGCGCGGGAGCCCAAAAGCGACGGCACGCGAGCGGACGAGCGGAGGCCCGAAAGCGCACGGGCGGAGACACGCAAGCGGAGGCGCGTGGACGCACGTGCGGAGGCGCGCGGGCGCAAGAGCGGAAGCACGAGGGCTCGGGAGCGCAGATTCGAGGGCTGGAGAGCGTAGGAGTCCACACGCGGAGGCGCTCGAGCGCCTGAGCGGAGGCGCGGAGGCGCACGAGCGGAGACACACAAGCGGAGGCGCGTGGACGCACGAGCGGAGGCGCGGTAGCGGAGGATCGGACTCGGAGCTGAGAGAACGCACTAGCGAAGGTCCGAAATCGGAGTTGCGTAAGTGCATGAGCGGAAACGTGGAGACCCGAGAGCGAAGGCGTGAGCGCGCGCGAGTAGAAGCGCGAAAGCGGCGGTCGGAGGACGCGAGCGCGGAGGCGCGACAACGCAGGATCGGAGACGTCAGAGCGCACAAGCGGAGACGCAAGAGATGCGAGCCAGGAGATGGGTCTGAAGGCGTTCTCCGGCAGCGGCGATGACATCGACGAGCGCGGTGGCCAGGAGCATCGGACGGCGCCGCGATATCGGTGAGCGAGGCTGGAGGGACCAGACGCTTGATGTCCAGGGGGTTCGATGTCGGTGAAAACTCCAGATCGCTGGGGGGAAGCAGGCTTCCTTGATCCTCCAGATCCGAGTCAAGAATACCCCACGGGTCCCACTGAACGGTTGCAGGCATCGAGTGCAACTCCTTGATCCAGACATGGATGTCTGTGACCTGTCGGTCATACTCGTCTTCAATGTCGTCGAAGAACTGAGTATCATAATGCTCCAACGAGACCATCCGAAGGTGTAGGGCTTTGAAATCAGTCCAATAGTCATTTAGCTTGGCTAACCTAATTTGGAGCACCTCAATGGTCACATTGTGTCTCCCCATTTTCTTCACGTTGGGAAGAATTCGGGTGATGAGGCGCCCCAAATCCTTGAGTTGGGCGGCGAGTTGTTTTAATTCGCTCGACATGTTGATCGAGTGAAAACGGTCGACTTTAAATTTTCGCCGTTGAAACAAGCAACAACCGCACGCACTGCTCTCGAACAATACACGAAGAGGTCACGCACTTGTTTTGTTCGCGCTCGATCGGCGAGGCCAAAAAAAGTCCGTTGGCGCGTTCGAAAGTATTGAACCGTTGGAGGACTGAACGAGCCTCCAAACTGGCAAAGGATTGAAATTTCGGAAGCGCGGTCGACGTAAGGGTTTCGGATCCCTTTTCTTCTCGACGCTGCACTTTCGAATTGACGGAATTCGAACGTTATCGGCACGGCAACACACACACGAGAACTGAGGTCCCGTATCACCGCGTATGATCGACGAACGTAATCGAATTATTTATCCGGCTCGAAGGACCATGTTTTAGAATCGCGGTCGTTTCCGAAATTGGAGCGATACCGAAAATCTAAGGCAAGAATAAATTGAATTGAACTCGACTGACGGGCCGACGAAACGGTTACGAACGGATTCGGAAAGGATGATCGGAAGCGTAATCGAATGTCGTGTTGTCAAACTCGAACTGGGCGCTCAGCTGGGCGCGTCGATCCACCGCGTCTGCTCCCCCCCGTCGCGCCCGCGAGGCTCGAGCTGCTCGATCCACCCGAGGAGCTCGCGGGGAACGAGGGAAGGTGCGGGGACGACGGCGCGCCGAACCGATCGCCAGATCATAGTCAATTTATTATGTCAAGTGTACAGAGTATAAAAGGTGGTCAGAATCTTTAACAGTGAATGACATGTCAATGTCAGTGTCAGTGTCAGTGAAAGTGTCATTGTCATTGTCAGTGTCAGTATCAGTGAAAGTGTCATTGTCAGTGTCAGTATCAGTGAAAGTGTCATTGTCAGTGTCAGTGTCAGTGTCAGTGTCAGTGTCAGTGTCAGTGTCAGTGTCAGTGTCAGTGTCAGTGTCAGTGTCAGTGTCAGTGTCAGTGTCAGTGTCAGTGTCAGTGTCAGTGTCAGTGTCAGTGTCAGTGTCAATGTGAATGTGAATGTGAATGTGAATGTCAATGTCAATGTGAATGTCAATGTGAATGTCAATGTGAATGTCAATGTGAATGTCAATGTGAATGTCAATGTGAATGTCAATGTGAATGTGAATGTGAATGTGAATGTGAATGTGAATGTGAATGTGAATGTGAATGTGAATGTGAATGTGAATGTCGATGTCGATGTCGATGTCGATGTCGATGTCGATGTCGATGTCGATGTCGATGTCGATGTCGATGTCGATGTCGATGTCGATGTCGATGTCGATGTCGATGTCGATGTCGATGTCGATGTCGATGTCGATGTCGATGTCCATGTCAATGTCAATGTCAATGTCAATGTCAATGTCAATGTCAATGTCAATGTCAATGTCAATGTGAAAGTCAATATGAATGTGACTGTGAATGTGAACGTGAACGTGAATGTGTATGTCAATGTCAATGTCAATGTCAATGTCAATGTCAATGTGAATGACATGTCAATGTCAGTGTCAGTGTCAGTGAAAGTGTCATTGTCATTGTCAGTGTCAGTATCAGTGAAAGTGTCATTGTCATTGTCACTGTCAGTGTCAGTGTCAGTGTCAGTGTCAGTGTCAATGTGAATGTGAATGTGAATGTCAATGTCAATGTCAATGTGAATGTCAATGTGAATGTCAATGTGAATGTCAATGTGAATGTCAATGTCAATGTCAATGTCAATGTGAATGTGAATGTGAATGTGAATGTGAATGTGAATGTGAATGTGAATGTGAATGTGAATGTGAATGTGAATGTGAATGTGAATGTGAATGTGAATGTGAATGTGAATGTGAATGTGAATGTGAATGTGAATGTGAATGTGAATGTGAATGTGAATGTGAATGTGAATGTGAATGTGAATGTGAATGTGAATGTGATTGTGAATGTGAATGTGAATGTGAATGTGAATGTGAATGTGAATGTGAATGTGAATGTGAATGTGAATGTGAATGTGAATGTGAATGTGAATGTGAATGTGAATGTGAATGTCGATGTCGATGTCGATGTCGATGTCGATGTCAATGTCAATGCGATTGTCAATGTCAATGTCAATGTCAATGTCAATGTCAATGTCAATGTCAATGTGAATGTCGATGTCAATGTCAATGTCAATGTCAATGTCAATGTCAATGTGAAAGTCAATATGAATGTGACTGTGAATGTGAACGTGAATGTGTATATCAATGTCAATGTCAATGTCAATGTCAATGTCAATGTCAATGTCAATGTCAATGTCAATGTCAATGTCAATGTCAATGTCAATGTCAATGTCAAGGTCAATGTCAATGTCAATGTCAATGTCAATGTCAATGTCAATGTCAATGTCAATGTCAATGTCAATGCGATTGCCAATGTCAATGTCAATGTCAATGTCAATGTGAATGTCAATGTCAATGTCAATGTCAATGTGAATGTCAATGTGAATGTCAATGTGAATGTCAATGTCAATGTGAATGTCAATGTGAATGTCAATGTGAATGTCAATGTCAATGTCAATGTCAATGTCAATGTCAATGTCAATGTCAATGTCAATGTCAAGGTCAATGTCAATGTCAATGTCAATGTCAATGCGATTGTCAATGTCAATGTCAATGTCAATGTCAATGGCAATGTCAATGTCAATGTGAATGTCGATGTGAATATCAATGTCAATGTCAATGTCAATGTGAATGTCGATGTGAATGTCAATGTGAATGTCGATGTGAATGTCAATGTCAATGTCAATGTGAATGTCAATGTGAATGACATGTCAATGTCAGTGTCAGTGTCAGTGAAAGTGTCATTGTCATTGTCAGTGTCAGTATCAGTGAAAGTGTCATTGTCAGTGTCAGTATCAGTGAAAGTGTCATTGTCATTGTCAGTGTCAGTGTCAGTGTCAGTGTCAGTGTCAGTGTCAGTGTCAGTGTCAGTGTCAGTGTCAGTGTCAGTGTCAGTGTCAATGTGAATGTGAATGTGAATGTGAATGTGAATGTCGATGTCGATGTCGATGTCGATGTCGATGTCGATGTCGATGTCGATGTCGATGTCGATGTCCATGTCAATGTCAATGTCAATGTCAATGTGAATGACATGTCAATGTCAGTGTCAGTGTCAGTGAAAGTGTCATTGTCATTGTCAGTGTCAGTATCAGTGAAAGTGTCATTGTCAGTGTCAGTATCAGTGAAAGTGTCATTGTCATTGTCAGTGTCAGTGTCAGTGTCAGTGTCAGTGTCAGTGTCAGTGTCAGTGTCAGTGTCAGTGTCAGTGTCAGTGTCAGTGTCAGTGTCAGTGTCAATGTGAATGTGAATGTGAATGTGAATGTCAATGTCAATGTCAATGTCAATGTGAATGTCAATGTGAATGTCAATGTGAATGTCAATGTGAATGTCAATGTGAATGTCAATGTCAATGTCAATGTGAATGTCAATGTCAATGTCAATGTCAATGTCAATGTGAATGTGAATGTGAATGTGAATGTGAATGTGAATGTGAATGTGAATGTGAATGTGAATGTGAATGTCGATGTCGATGTCGATGTCGATGTCGATGTCGATGTCGATGTCGATGTCGATGTCGATGTCGATGTCGATGTCGATGTCGATGTCGATGTCGATGTCGATGTCAATGTCAATGTCAATGTGAAAGTCAATATGAATGTGACTGTGAATGTGAACGTGAATGTGTATGTCAATGTCAATGTCAATGTCAATGTCAATGTCAATGTCAATGTCAATGTCAATGTCAATGTCAATGTCAATGTCAATGTCAATGTCAATGTCAATGTCAATGTCAATGTCAATGTCAATGTCAATGTCAATGTCAATGTCAATGTCAATGTCAATGTCAATGTCAATGTCAATGTGAAAGTCAATATGAATGTGACTGTGAATGTGAACGTGAATGTGTATGTCAATGTCAATGTCAATGTCAATGTCAATGTCAATGTGAATGACATGTCAATGTCAGTGTCAGTGTCAGTGAAAGTGTCATTGTCATTGTCAGTGTCAGTATCAGTGAAAGTGTCATTGTCATTGTCAGTGTCAGTGTCAGTGTCAGTGTCAATGTCAGTGTCAATGTGAATGTGAATGTGAATGTCAATGTCAATGTCAATGTCAATGTCAATGTGAATGTCAATGTGAATGTCAATGTGAATGTCAATGTGAATGTCAATGTCAATGTCAATGTCAATGTCAATGTCAATGTCAATGTCAATGTCAATGTCAATGTCAATGTCAATGTGAATGTGAATGTGAATGTGAATGTGAATGTGAATGTGAATGTGAATGTGAATGTGAATGTGAATGTGAATGTGAATGTGAATGTGAATGTGAATGTGAATGTGAATGTGAATGTGAATGTGAATGTGAATGTGAATGTGAATGTGAATGTGAATGTGAATGTGAATGTGAATGTGAATGTGAATGTGAATGTGAATGTGAATGTGAATGTGAATGTGAATGTGAATGTGAATGTGAATGTGAATGTGAATGTGAATGTGAATGTGAATGTGAATGTGAATGTGAATGTCGATGTCGATGTCGATGTCGATGTCGATGTCAATGTCAATGCGATTGTCAATGTCAATGTCAATGTCAATGTCAATGTCAATGTCAATGTCAATGTCAATGTCAATGTGAATGTCGATGTCAATGTCAATGTCAATGTCAATGTCAATGTGAAAGTCAATATGAATGTGACTGTGAATGTGAACGTGAATGTGTATGTCAATGTCAATGTCAATGTCAATGTCAATGTCAATGTCAATGTCAATGTCAATGTCAATGTCAATGTCAATGTCAATGTCAATGTCAATGTCAATGTCAATGTCAATGTCAATGTCAAGGTCAATGTCAATGTCAATGTCAATGTCAATGTCAATGTCAATGTCAATGTCAATGTCAATGCGATTGCCAATGTCAATGTCAATGTCAATGTCAATGTCAATGTGAATGTCAATGTCAATGTCAATGTCAATGTGAATGTCAATGTGAATGTCAATGTGATTGTCAATGTCAATGTCAATGTCAATGTGAATGTCAATGTGAATGTCAATGTCAATGTCAATGTCAATGTCAATGTCAATGTCAATGTCAATGTCAATGTCAAGGTCAATGTCAATGTCAATGTCAATGTCAATGCGATTGTCAATGTCAATGTCAATGTCAATGTCAATGTCAATGTGAATGTCGATGTGAATGTCAATGTCAATGTCAATGTCAATGTGAATGTCGATGTGAATGTCAATGTGAATGTCGATGTGAATGTCAATGTCAATGTCAATGTGAATGTCAATGTGAATGACATGTCAATGTCAGTGTCAGTGTCAGTGAAAGTGTCATTGTCATTGTCAGTGTCAGTATCAGTGAAAGTGTCATTGTCAGTGTCAGTATCAGTGAAAGTGTCATTGTCATTGTCAGTGTCAGTGTCAGTGTCAGTGTCAGTGTCAGTGTCAGTGTCAGTGTCAGTGTCAGTGTCAGTGTCAGTGTCAGTGTCAGTGTCAGTGTCAATGTGAATGTGAATGTCAATGTCAATGTCAATGTCAATGTCAATGTGAATGTCAATGTCAATGTGAATGTCAATGTGAATGTCAATGTGAATGTCAATGTGAATGTCAATGTGAATGTCAATGTCAATGTCAATGTCAATGTCAATGTCAATGTCAATGTCAATGTAAATGTCAATGTGAATGTGAATGTGAATGTGAATGTGAATGTGAATGTGAATGTGAATGTGAATGTGAATGTGAATGTCGATGTCGATGTCGATGTCGATGTCGATGTCGATGTCGATGTCGATGTCGATGTCGATGTCGATGTCGATGTCGATGTCGATGTCGATGTCGATGTCGATGTCGATGTCGATGTCGATGTCGATGTCGATGTCGATGTCGATGTCGATGTCGATGTCGATGTCGATGTCGATGTCGATGTCGATGTCGATGTCGATGTCGATGTCGATGTCGATGTCGATGTCGATGTCGATGTCGATGTCGATGTCGATGTCGATGTCGATGTCGATGTCGATGTCGATGTCCATGTCCATGTCCATGTCCATGTCCATGTCAATGTCAATGTCAATGTCAATGTCAATGTCAATGTCAATGTCAATGTCAATGTCAATGTCAATGTCAATGTCAATGTCAATGTCAATGTCAATGTCAATGTCAATGTCAATGTCAATGTCAATGTCAATGTCAATGTGAAAGTCAATATGAATGTGACTGTGAATGTGAACGTGAATGTGTATGTCAATGTCAATGTCAATGTCAATGTGAATGACATGTCAATGTCAGTGTCAGTGTCAGTGAAAGTGTCATTGTCATTGTCAGTGTCAGTATCAGTGAAAGTGTCATTGTCATTGTCAGTGTCAGTGTCAGTGTCAGTGTCAGTGTCAGTGTCAATGTGAATGTGAATGTGAATGTCAATGTCAATGTCAATGTGAATGTCAATGTGAATGTCAATGTGAATGTCAATGTGAATGTCAATGTGAATGTCAATGTGAATGTGAATGTGAATGTGAATGTGAATGTGAATGTGAATGTGAATGTGAATGTGAATGTGAATGTGAATGTGAATGTGAATGTGAATGTGAATGTGAATGTGAATGTGAATGTGAATGTGAATGTGAATGTGAATGTGAATGTGAATGTGAATGTGAATGTGAATGTGAATGTGAATGTGAATGTGAATGTGAATGTGAATGTGAATGTGAATGTGAATGTGAATGTGAATGTGAATGTGAATGTGAATGTGAATGTGAATGTGAATGTTAATGTGAATGTGAATGTGAATGTGAATGTGAATGTGAATGTGAATGTGAATGTGAATGTGAATGTGAATGTGAATGTGAATGTGAATGTGAATGTGAATGTGAATGTGAATGTGAATGTGAATGTGAATGTGAATGTGAATGTGAATGTGAATGTGAATGTGAATGTGAATGTGAATGTGAATGTGAATGTGAATGTGAATGTGAATGTGAATGTGAATGTGAATGTGAATGTGAATGTGAATGTGAATGTGAATGTGAATGTGAATGTGAATGTGAATGTGAATGTGAATGTGAATGTGAATGTGAATGTGAATGTGAATGTGAATGTGAATGTGAATGTGAATGTGAATGTGAATGTGAATGTGAATGTGAATGTGAATGTGAATGTGAATGTGAATGTGAATGTGAATGTGAATGTGAATGTGAATGTGAATGTGAATGTGAATGTGAATGTGAATGTGAATGTGAATGTGAATGTGAATGTGAATGTGAATGTGAATGTGAATGTGAATGTGAATGTGAATGTGAATGTGAATGTGAATGTGAATGTGAATGTGAATGTGAATGTGAATGTGAATGTGAATGTGAATGTGAATGTGAATGTGAATGTGAATGTGAATGTGAATGTGAATGTGAATGTGAATGTGAATGTGAATGTGAATGTGAATGTGAATGTGAATGTGAATGTGAATGTGAATGTGAATGTGAATGTGAATGTGAATGTGAATGTGAATGTGAATGTGAATGTGAATGTGAATGTGAATGTGAATGTGAATGTGAATGTGAATGTGAATGTGAATGTGAATGTGAATGTGAATGTGAATGTGAATGTGAATGTGAATGTGAATGTGAATGTGAATGTGAATGTGAATGTGAATGTGAATGTGAATGTGAATGTGAATGTGAATGTGAATGTGAATGTGAATGTGAATGTGAATGTGAATGTGAATGTGAATGTGAATGTGAATGTGAATGTGAATGTGAATGTGAATGTGAATGTGAATGTGAATGTGAATGTGAATGTGAATGTGAATGTGAATGTGAATGTGAATGTGAATGTGAATGTGAATGTGAATGTGAATGTGAATGTGAATGTGAATGTGAATGTGAATGTGAATGTGAATGTGAATGTGAATGTGAATGTGAATGTGGATGTCGATGTCGATGTCGATGTCGATGTCGATGTCGATGTCGATGTCGATGTCGATGTCGATGTCGATGTCGATGTCGATGTCGATGTCGATGTCGATGTCAATGTCAATGTGACTGTGAATGTGAACGTGAACGTGTATGTCAATGTGAATGTGAATGTGAATGTGAATGTGAATGTGAATGTGATTGTGAATGTGAATGTGAATGTGAATGTGAATGTGAATGTGAATGTGAATGTGAATGTGAATGTGAATGTGAATGTGAATGTGAATGTGAATGTGAATGTGAATGTGAATGTGAATGTCGATGTCGATGTCGATGTCGATGTCGATGTCAATGTCAATGCGATTGTCAAGGTCAATGTCAATGTCAATGTCAATGTCAATGTCAATGTCAATGTGAATGTCGATGTCAATGTCAATGTCAATGTCAATGTCAATGTCAATGTGAAAGTCAATATGAATGTGACTGTGAATGTGAACGTGAATGTGTATATCAATGTCAATGTCAATGTCAATGTCAATGTCAATGTCAATGTCAATGTCAATGTCAATGTCAATGTCAATGTCAATGTCAATGTCAATGTCAATGTCAAGGTCAATGTCAATGTCAATGTCAATGTCAATGTCAATGTCAATGTCAATGTCAATGTCAATGCGATTGCCAATGTCAATGTCAATGTCAATGTCAATGTGAATGTCAATGTCAATGTCAATGTCAATGTGAATGTCAATGTGAATGTCAATGTGAATGTCAATGTCAATGTCAATGTCAATGTGAATGTCAATGTGAATGTCAATGTCAATGTCAATGTCAATGTCAATGTCAATGTCAATGTCAATGTCAATGTCAATGTCAATGTCAAGGTCAATGTCAATGTCAATGTCAATGTCAATGTCAATGCGATTGTCAATGTCAATGTCAATGTCAATGTCAATGTCAATGTCAATGTCAATGTGAATGTCGATGTGAATATCAATGTCAATGTCAATGTCAATGTGAATGTCGATGTGAATGTCAATGTGAATGTCGATGTGAATGTCAATGTCAATGTCAATGTGAATGTCAATGTGAATGACATGTCAATGTCAGTGTCAGTGTCAGTGAAAGTGTCATTGTCATTGTCAGTGTCAGTATCAGTGAAAGTGTCATTGTCAGTGTCAGTATCAGTGAAAGTGTCATTGTCATTGTCAGTGTCAGTGTCAGTGTCAGTGTCAGTGTCAGTGTCAGTGTCAGTGTCAGTGTCAGTGTCAGTGTCAGTGTCAGTGTCAATGTGAATGTGAATGTGAATGTGAATGTGAATGTCGATGTCGATGTCGATGTCGATGTCGATGTCGATGTCGATGTCGATGTCGATGTCGATGTCGATGTCGATGTCGATGTCGATGTCGATGTCGATGTCGATGTCGATGTCGATGTCGATGTCGATGTCGATGTCGATGTCGATGTCGATGTCGATGTCGATGTCGATGTCGATGTCGATGTCGATGTCGATGTCGATGTCGATGTCGATGTCGATGTCGATGTCCATGTCAATGTCAATGTCAATGTCAATGTGAATGACATGTCAATGTCAGTGTCAGTGTCAGTGAAAGTGTCATTGTCATTGTCAGTGTCAGTATCAGTGAAAGTGTCATTGTCAGTGTCAGTATCAGTGAAAGTGTCATTGTCATTGTCAGTGTCAGTGTCAGTGTCAGTGTCAGTGTCAGTGTCAGTGTCAGTGTCAGTGTCAGTGTCAGTGTCAGTGTCAGTGTCAGTGTCAGTGTCAATGTGAATGTGAATGTGAATGTGAATGTCAATGTCAATGTCAATGTCAATGTGAATGTCAATGTGAATGTCAATGTGAATGTCAATGTGAATGTCAATGTGAATGTCAATGTCAATGTCAATGTCAATGTCAATGTCAATGTCAATGTCAATGTCAATGTGAATGTGAATGTGAATGTGAATGTGAATGTGAATGTGAATGTGAATGTGAATGTGAATGTCGATGTCGATGTCGATGTCGATGTCGATGTCGATGTCGATGTCGATGTCGATGTCGATGTCGATGTCGATGTCGATGTCGATGTCGATGTCGATGTCGATGTCGATGTCGATGTCGATGTCAATGTCAATGTCAATGTGAAAGTCAATATGAATGTGACTGTGAATGTGAACGTGAATGTGTATGTCAATGTCAATGTCAATGTCAATGTCAATGTCAATGTCAATGTCAATGTCAATGTCAATGTCAATGTCAATGTCAATGTCAATGTCAATGTCAATGTCAATGTCAATGTCAATGTCAATGTCAATGTCAATGTCAATGTCAATGTCAATGTCAATGTCAATGTCAATGTCAATGTCAATGTGAAAGTCAATATGAATGTGACTGTGAATGTGAACGTGAATGTGTATGTCAATGTCAATGTCAATGTCAATGTCAATGTCAATGTGAATGACATGTCAATGTCAGTGTCAGTGTCAGTGAAAGTGTCATTGTCATTGTCAGTGTCAGTATCAGTGAAAGTGTCATTGTCATTGTCAGTGTCAGTGTCAGTGTCAGTGTCAGTGTCAGTGTCAATGTGAATGTGAATGTGAATGTCAATGTCAATGTCAATGTGAATGTCAATGTGAATGTCAATGTGAATGTCAATGTGAATGTCAATGTGAATGTCAATGTCAATGTCAATGTCAATGTCAATGTCAATGTCAATGTGAATGTGAATGTGAATGTGAATGTGAATGTGAATGTGAATGTGAATGTGAATGTGAATGTGAATGTGAATGTGAATGTGAATGTGAATGTGAATGTGAATGTGAATGTGAATGTGAATGTGAATGTGAATGTGAATGTGAATGTGAATGTGAATGTGAATGTGAATGTGAATGTGAATGTGAATGTGAATGTGAATGTGAATGTGAATGTGAATGTGAATGTGAATGTGAATGTGAATGTGAATGTGAATGTGAATGTGAATGTGAATGTGAATGTGAATGTGAATGTGAATGTGAATGTGAATGTGAATGTGAATGTGAATGTGCATGTCGATGTCGATGTCGATGTCGATGTCGATGTCAATGTCAATGCGATTGTCAATGTCAATGTCAATGTCAATGTCAATGTCAATGTCAATGTCAATGTCAATGTGAATGTCGATGTCAATGTCAATGTCAATGTCAATGTCAATGTGAAAGTCAATATGAATGTGACTGTGAATGTGAACGTGAATGTGTATGTCAATGTCAATGTCAATGTCAATGTCAATGTCAATGTCAATGTCAATGTCAATGTCAATGTCAATGTCAATGTCAATGTCAATGTCAATGTCAATGTCAATGTCAATGTCAATGTCAAGGTCAATGTCAATGTCAATGTCAATGTCAATGTCAATGTCAATGTCAATGTCAATGTCAATGTCAATGCGATTGCCAATGTCAATGTCAATGTCAATGTCAATGTCAATGTGAATGTCAATGTCAATGTCAATGTCAATGTGAATGTCAATGTGAATGTCAATGTGATTGTCAATGTCAATGTCAATGTCAATGTGAATGTCAATGTGAATGTCAATGTCAATGTCAATGTCAATGTCAATGTCAATGTCAATGTCAATGTCAATGTCAAGGTCAATGTCAATGTCAATGTCAATGTCAATGCGATTGTCAATGTCAATGTCAATGTCAATGTCAATGTGAATGTCGATGTGAATGTCAATGTCAATGTCAATGTCAATGTGAATGTCGATGTGAATGTCAATGTGAATGTCGATGTGAATGTCAATGTCAATGTCAATGTGAATGTCAATGTGAATGACATGTCAATGTCAGTGTCAGTGTCAGTGAAAGTGTCATTGTCATTGTCAGTGTCAGTATCAGTGAAAGTGTCATTGTCAGTGTCAGTATCAGTGAAAGTGTCATTGTCATTGTCAGTGTCAGTGTCAGTGTCAGTGTCAGTGTCAGTGTCAGTGTCAGTGTCAGTGTCAGTGTCAGTGTCAGTGTCAGTGTCAGTGTCAGTGTCAGTGTCAGTGTCAATGTGAATGTGAATGTGAATGTCAATGTCAATGTCAATGTCAATGTCAATGTGAATGTCAATGTGAATGTCAATGTGAATGTCAATGTGAATGTCAATGTGAATGTCAATGTCAATGTCAATGTCAATGTCAATGTCAATGTCAATGTCAATGTCAATGTAAATGTCAATGTGAATGTGAATGTGAATGTGAATGTGAATGTGAATGTGAATGTGAATGTGAATGTGAATGTGAATGTGAATGTCGATGTCGATGTCGATGTCGATGTCGATGTCGATGTCGATGTCGATGTCGATGTCGATGTCGATGTCGATGTCGATGTCGATGTCCATGTCCATGTCCATGTCCATGTCCATGTCCATGTCAATGTCAATGTCAATGTCAATGTCAATGTCAATGTCAATGTCAATGTCAATGTCAATGTCAATGTCAATGTCAATGTCAATGTCAATGTCAATGTCAATGTCAATGTCAATGTCAATGTCAATGTCAATGTCAATGTCAATGTGAAAGTCAATATGAATGTGACTGTGAATGTGAACGTGAATGTGTATGTCAATGTCAATGTCAATGTCAATGTCAATGTCAATGTGAATGACATGTCAATGTCAGTGTCAGTGTCAGTGAAAGTGTCATTGTCATTGTCAGTGTCAGTATCAGTGAAAGTGTCATTGTCATTGTCAGTGTCAGTGTCAGTGTCAGTGTCAGTGTCAGTGTCAATGTGAATGTGAATGTGAATGTCAATGTCAATGTCAATGTGAATGTCAATGTGAATGTCAATGTGAATGTCAATGTGAATGTCAATGTGAATGTCAATGTGAATGTCAATGTGAATGTGAATGTGAATGTGAATGTGAATGTGAATGTGAATGTGAATGTGAATGTGAATGTGAATGTGAATGTGAATGTGAATGTGAATGTGAATGTGAATGTGAATGTGAATGTGAATGTGAATGTGAATGTGAATGTGAATGTGAATGTGAATGTGAATGTGAATGTGAATGTGAATGTGAATGTGAATGTGAATGTGAATGTGAATGTGAATGTTAATGTGAATGTGAATGTGAATGTGAATGTGAATGTGAATGTGAATGTGAATGTGAATGTGAATGTGAATGTGAATGTGAATGTGAATGTGAATGTGAATGTGAATGTGAATGTGAATGTGAATGTGAATGTGAATGTGAATGTGAATGTGAATGTGAATGTGAATGTGAATGTGAATGTGAATGTGAATGTGAATGTGAATGTGAATGTGAATGTGAATGTGAATGTGAATGTGAATGTGAATGTGAATGTGAATGTGAATGTGAATGTGAATGTGAATGTGAATGTGAATGTGAATGTGAATGTGAATGTGAATGTGAATGTGAATGTGAATGTGAATGTGAATGTGAATGTGAATGTGAATGTGAATGTGAATGTGAATGTGAATGTGAATGTGAATGTGAATGTGAATGTGAATGTGAATGTGAATGTGAATGTGAATGTGAATGTGAATGTGAATGTGAATGTGAATGTGAATGTGAATGTGAATGTGAATGTGAATGTGAATGTGAATGTGGATGTCGATGTCGATGTCGATGTCGATGTCGATGTCGATGTCGATGTCGATGTCGATGTCGATGTCGATGTCGATGTCGATGTCAATGTCAATGTGACTGTGAATGTGAACGTGAACGTGTATGTCAATGTCAATGTCAATGTCAATGTCAATGTCAATGTCAATGTCAATGTCAATGTCAATGTCAATGTCAATGTCAATGTCAATGTCAATGTCAATGTCAATGTCAATGTCAATGTCAATGTCAATGTCAATGTCAATGTCAATGTCAATGTCAAGGTCAATGTCAATGTCAGTGTCAATGTCAATGTCAATGTCAATGTCAATGCCAATGTCAATGTCAATGCGATTGCCAATGTCAATGTCAATGTCAATGTCAATGTGAATGTCAATGTCAATGTCAATGTCAATGTCAATGTCAATGTCAATGTCAATGTCAATGTCAATGTCAATGTCAATGTCAATGTCAATGTCAATGTCAATGTCAATGTCAATGTCAATGTCAATGTCAATGTCAATGTCAAGGTCAATGTCAATGTCAATGTCAATGTCAATGTCAATGTCAATGTCAATGTCAATGTCAATGTCAATGCGATTGCCAATGTCAATGTCAATGTCAATGTCAATGTGAATGTCAATGTCAATGTCAATGTCAATGTGAATGTCAATGTGAATGTCAATGTGAATGTCAATGTCAATGTCAATGTCAATGTGAATGTCAATGTGAATGTGAATGTCAATGTCAATGTCAATGTCAATGTCAATGTCAATGTCAATGTCAATGTCAAGGTCAATGTCAATGTCAATGTCAATGTCAATGCGATTGTCAATGTCAATGTCAATGTCAATGTCAATGTCAATGTCAATGTCAATGTGAATGTCGATGTGAATGTCAATGTCAATGTCAATGTCAATGTCAATGTGAATGTCGATGTGAATGTCAATGTGAATGTCGATGTGAATGTCAATGTCAATGTCAATGTGAATGTCAATGTGAATGACATGTCAATGTCAGTGTCAGTGTCAGTGAAAGTGTCATTGTCATTGTCAGTGTCAGTATCAGTGAAAGTGTCATTGTCAGTGTCAGTATCAGTGAAAGTGTCATTGTCATTGTCAGTGTCAGTGTCAGTGTCAGTGTCAGTGTCAGTGTCAGTGTCAGTGTCAGTGTCAGTGTCAATGTGAATGTGAATGTGAATGTGAATGTCAATGTCAATGTCAATGTCAATGTGAATGTCAATGTGAATGTCAATGTGAATGTCAATGTGAATGTGAATGTGAATGTGAATGTGAATGTGAATGTGAATGTGAATGTGAATGTGAATGTCGATGTCGATGTCGATGTCGATGTCGATGTCGATGTCGATGTCGATGTCGATGTCGATGTCGATGTCGATGTCGATGGCGATGTCGATGTCGATGTCGATGTCGATGTCGATGTCGATGTCGATGTCGATGTCGATGTCGATGTCGATGTCGATGTCGATGTCGATGTCGATGTCGATGTCGATGTCGATGTCGATGTCGATGTCGATGTCGATGTCGATGTCGATGTCGATGTCGATGTCGATGTCGATGTCGATGTCGATGTCGATGTCGATGTCGATGTCGATGTCGATGTCGATGTCGATGTCGATGTCGATGTCGATGTCGATGTCGATGTCGATGTCGATGTCGATGTCGATGTCGATGTCGATGTCGATGTCGATGTCGATGTCGATGTCGATGTCGATGTCGATGTCGATGTCGATGTCGATGTCGATGTCGATGTCGATGTCGATGTCGATGTCGATGTCGATGTCGATGTCGATGTCGATGTCGATGTCGATGTCGATGTCCATGTCAATGTCGATGTCAATGTCAATGTCGATGTCAATGTCAATGTCAATGTCAATGTCAATGTCAATGTCAATGTCAATGTCAATGTCAATGTCAATGTCAATGTCAATGTGAAAGTCAATATGAATGTGACTGTGAATGTGAACGTGAATGTGTATGTCAATGTCAATGTCAATGTCAATGTCAATGTCAATGTGAATGACATGTCAATGTCAGTGTCAGTGTCAGTGAAAGTGTCATTGTCAATGTCAATGTCAATGTCAATGCCAATGTCAATGTCAATGCGATTGCCAATGTCAATGTCAATGTCAATGTCAATGTGAATGTCAATGTCAATGTCAATGTCAATGTCAATGTCAATGTCAATGTCAATGTCAATGTCAATGTCAATGTCAATGTCAATGTCAATGTCAATGTCAATGTCAATGTCAATGTCAATGTCAATGTCAAGGTCAATGTCAATGTCAATGTCAATGTCAATGTCAATGTCAATGTCAATGTCAATGTCAATGTCAATGCGATTGCCAATGTCAATGTCAATGTCAATGTGAATGTCAATGTGAATGTCAATGTGAATGTCAATGTCAATGTCAATGTCAATGTCAATGTCAATGTGAATGTCAATGTCAATGTCAATTTCAATGTCAATGTCAATGTCAATGTCAATGTCAATGTCAATGTCAAGGTCAATGTCAATGTCAATGTCAATGTCAATGCGATTGTCAATGTCAATGTCAATGTCAATGTCAATGTCAATGTCAATGTCGATGTCGATGTCGATGTCGATGTCGATGTCGATGTCCATGTCAATGTCAATGTCAATGTCAATGTCAATGTCAATGTCAATGTCAATGTCAATGTCAATGTCAATGTCAATGTCAATGTCAATGTCAATGTCAATGTCAATGTCAATGTCAATGTCAATGTCAATGTCAATGTCAATGTCAATGTCAATGTCAATGTCAATGTGAAAGTCAATATGAATGTGACTGTGAATGTGAACGTGAATGTGTATGTCAATGTCAATGTCAATGTCAATGTCAATGTCAATGTCAATGTCAATGTGAATGACATGTCAATGTCAGTGTCAGTGTCAGTGAAAGTGTCATTGTCATTGTCAGTGTCAGTATCAGTGAAAGTGTCATTGTCATTGTCAGTGTCAGTGTCAGTGTCAGTGTCAGTGTCAGTGTCAATGTGAATGTGAATGTGAATGTCAATGTCAATGTCAATGTGAATGTCAATGTGAATGTCAATGTGAATGTCAATGTGAATGTCAATGTCAATGTGAATGTCAATGTGAATGTCAATGTCAATGTGAATGTGAATGTGAATGTGAATGTGAATGTGAATGTGAATGTGAATGTGAATGTGAATGTGAATGTGAATGTGAATGTGAATGTGAATGTGAATGTGAATGTGAATGTGAATGTGAATGTGAATGTGAATGTGAATGTGAATGTGAATGTGAATGTGAATGTGAATGTGAATGTGAATGTGAATGTGAATGTGAATGTGAATGTGAATGTGAATGTGAATGTGAATGTGAATGTGAATGTGAATGTGAATGTGAATGTGAATGTGAATGTGAATGTGAATGTGAATGTGAAGGTGAATGTGAATGTGAATGTGAATGTGAATGTGAATGTGAATGTGAATGTGAATGTGAATGTGAATGTGAATGTGAATGTGAATGTGAATGTGCATGTCGATGTCGATGTCGATGTCGATGTCGATGTCGATGTCGATGTCGATGTCGATGTCGATGTCGATGTCGATGTCGATGTCGATGTCGATGTCGATGTCGATGTCGATGTCGATGTCGATGTCGATGTCGATGTCGATGTCGATGTCGATGTCGATGTCGATGTCGATGTCGATGTCGATGTCGATGTCAATGTCAATGTGAAAGTCAATATGAATGTGACTGTGAATGTGAACGTGAATGTGTATGTCAATGTCAATGTCAATGTCAATGTCAATGTCAATGTCAATGTCAATGTCAATGTCAATGTCAATGTCAATGTCAATGTCAATGTCAATGTCAATGTCAATGTCAATGTCAATGTCAATGTCAATGTCAATGTCAATGTCAATGTCAATGTCAATGTCAATGTCAATGTCAATGTCAATGTCAATGTCAATGTCAATGTCAATGTCAATGTCAATGTCAATGTCAATGTCAATGTCAAGGTCAATGTCAATGTCAATGTCAATGTCAATGTCAATGTCAATGTCAATGCCAATGTCAATGTCAATGCGATTGCCAATGTCAATGTCAATGTGAATGTCAATGTCAATGTCAATGTGAATGTCAATGTGAATGTCAATGTGAATGTCAATGTGAATGTCGATGTCGATGTCGATGTCGATGTCGATGTCGATGTCGATGTCGATGGCGATGTCGATGTCGATGTCGATGTCGATGTCGATGTCGATGTCGATGTCGATGTCGATGTCGATGTCGATGTCGATGTCGATGTCGATGTCGATGTCGATGTCGATGTCGATGTCGATGTCCATGTCAATGTCAATGTCAATGTCAATGTCAATGTCAATGTCAATGTCAATGTCAATGTCAATGTCAATGTCAATGTCAATGTCAATGTCAATGTCAATGTCAATGTCAATGTCAATGTCAATGTCAATGTCAATGTCAATGTGAAAGTCAATATGAATGTGACTGTGAATGTGAACGTGAATGTGTATGTCAATGTCAATGTCAATGTCAATGTCAATGTCAATGTCAATGTCAATGTGAATGACATGTCAATGTCAGTGTCAGTGTCAGTGAAAGTGTCATTGTCATTGTCAGTGTCAGTATCAGTGAAAGTGTCATTGTCATTGTCAGTGTCAGTGTCAGTGTCAGTGTCAGTGTCAGTGTCAATGTGAATGTGAATGTGAATGTCAATGTCAATGTCAATGTGAATGTCAATGTGAATGTCAATGTGAATGTCAATGTGAATGTCAATGTCAATGTCAATGTGAATGTGAATGTGAATGTGAATGTGAATGTGAATGTGAATGTGAATGTGAATGTGAATGTGAATGTGAATGTGAATGTGAATGTGAATGTGAATGTGAATGTGAATGTGAATGTGAATGTGAATGTGAATGTGAATGTGAATGTGAATGTGAATGTGAATGTGAATGTGAATGTGAATGTGAATGTGAATGTGAATGTGAATGTGAATGTGAATGTGAATGTGAATGTGAATGTGAATGTGAATGTGAATGTGAATGTGAATGTGAATGTGAATGTGAATGTGAATGTGAATGTGAATGTGAATGTGAATGTGAATGTGAATGTGAATGTGAATGTGAATGTGAATGTGAATGTGAATGTGAATGTGAATGTGAATGTGAATGTGAATGTGAATGTGAATGTGAATGTGAATGTGAATGTGAATGTGAATGTGAATGTGAATGTGAATGTGAATGTGCATGTCGATGTCGATGTCGATGTCGATGTCGATGTCGATGTCGATGTCGATGTCGATGTCGATGTCGATGTCGATGTCGATGTCGATGTCGATGTCGATGTCGATGTCGATGTCGATGTCGATGTCGATGTCGATGTCGATGTCGATGTCGATGTGAATGACATGTCAATGTCAGTGTCAGTGTCAGTGAAAGTGTTATTGTCATTGTCAGTGTCAGTGTCAGTGTCAGTGTCAGTGTCAGTGTCAATGTGAATGTGAATGTGAATGTCAATGTCAATGTCAATGTGAATGTCAATGTGAATGTCAATGTGAATGTCAATGTGAATGTCAATGTCAATGTCAATGTCAATGTCAATGTCAATGTCAATGTGAATGTGAATGTGAATGTGAATGTGAATGTGAATGTGAATGTGAATGTGAATGTGAATGTGAATGTGAATGTGAATGTGAATGTGAATGTGAATGTGAATGTGAATGTGAATGTGAATGTGAATGTGAATGTGAATGTGAATGTGAATGTGAATGTGAATGTGAATGTGAATGTGAATGTGAATGTGAATGTGAATGTGAATGTGAATGTGAATGTGAATGTGAATGTGAATGTGAATGTGAATGTGAATGTGAATGTGAATGTAATGTGAATGTCAATGTCAATGTCAATGTCAATGTCAATGTCAATGTCAATGTCAATGTCAATGTCAATGTGAAAGTCAATATGAATGTGACTGTGAATGTGAACGTGAATGTGTATGTCAATGTCAATGTCAATGTCAATGTCAATGTCAATGTCAATGTCAATGTGAATGACATGTCAATGTCAGTGTCAGTGTCAGTGAAAGTGTCATTGTCATTGTCAGTGTCAGTATCAGTGAAAGTGTCATTGTCATTGTCAGTGTCAGTGTCAGTGTCAGTGTCAGTGTCAGTGTCAATGTGAATGTGAATGTGAATGTCAATGTCAATGTCAATGTGAATGTCAATGTGAATGTCAATGTGAATGTCAATGTGAATGTCAATGTCAATGTGAATGTGAATGTGAATGTGAATGTGAATGTGAATGTGAATGTGAATGTGAATGTGAATGTGAATGTGAATGTGAATGTGAATGTGAATGTGAATGTGAATGTGAATGTGAATGTGAATGTGAATGTGAATGTGAATGTGAATGTGAATGTGAATGTGAATGTGAATGTGAATGTGAATGTGAATGTGAATGTGAATGTGAATGTGAATGTGAATGTGAATGTGAATGTGAATGTGAATGTGAATGTGAATGTGAATGTGAATGTGAATGTGAATGTGAATGTGAATGTGAATGTGAATGTGAATGTGAATGTGAATGTGAATGTGAATGTGAATGTGAATGTGAATGTGCATGTCGATGTCGATGTCGATGTCGATGTCGATGTCGATGTCGATGTCGATGTCGATGTCGATGTCGATGTCGATGTCGATGTCGATGTCGATGTCGATGTCGATGTCGATGTCGATGTCGATGTCGATGTCGATGTCGATGTCGATGTCGATGTCGATGTGAATGACATGTCAATGTCAGTGTCAGTGTCAGTGAAAGTGTTATTGTCATTGTCAGTGTCAGTGTCAGTGTCAGTGTCAGTGTCAGTGTCAATGTGAATGTGAATGTGAATGTCAATGTCAATGTCAATGTGAATGTCAATGTGAATGTCAATGTGAATGTCAATGTGAATGTCAATGTCAATGTCAATGTCAATGTCAATGTCAATGTCAATGTGAATGTGAATGTGAATGTGAATGTGAATGTGAATGTGAATGTGAATGTGAATGTGAATGTGAATGTGAATGTGAATGTGAATGTGAATGTGAATGTGAATGTGAATGTGAATGTGAATGTGAATGTGAATGTGAATGTGAATGTGAATGTGAATGTGAATGTGAATGTGAATGTGAATGTGAATGTGAATGTGAATGTGAATGTGAATGTGAATGTGAATGTGAATGTGAATGTGAATGTGAATGTGAATGTGAATGTGAATGTGAATGTGCATGTCGATGTCGATGTCGATGTCGATGTCGATGTCGATGTCGATGTCGATGTCGATGTCGATGTCGATGTCGATGTCGATGTCGATGTCGATGTCGATGTCGATGTCGATGTCGATGTCGATGTCGATGTCGATGTCGATGTCGATGTCGATGTCGATGTGAATGACATGTCAATGTCAGTGTCAGTGTCAGTGAAAGTGTTATTGTCATTGTCAGTGTCAGTGTCAGTGTCAGTGTCAGTGTCAGTGTCAATGTGAATGTGAATGTGAATGTCAATGTCAATGTCAATGTGAATGTCAATGTGAATGTCAATGTGAATGTCAATGTGAATGTCAATGTCAATGTCAATGTCAATGTCAATGTCAATGTGAATGTGAATGTGAATGTGAATGTGAATGTGAATGTGAATGTGAATGTGAATGTGAATGTGAATGTGAATGTGAATGTGAATGTGAATGTGAATGTGAATGTGAATGTGAATGTGAATGTGAATGTGAATGTGAATGTGAATGTGAATGTGAATGTGAATGTGAATGTGAATGTGAATGTGAATGTGAATGTGAATGTGAATGTGAATGTGAATGTGAATGTGAATGTGAATGTGAATGTGAATGTGAATGTGAATGTGAATGTGAATGTGAATGTGAATGTGAATGTGAATGTGAATGTGAATGTGAATGTGAATGTGAATGTGAATGTGAATGTGAATGTGAATGTGAATGTGAATGTGAATGTGAATGTGAATGTGAATGTGAATGTGAATGTGAATGTGAATGTGAATGTGAATGTGAATGTGAATGTGAATGTGAATGTGAATGTGAATGTGAATGTGAATGTGAATGTGAATGTGAATGTGAATGTGAATGTGAATGTGAATGTGAATGTGAATGTGAATGTGAATGTGAATGTGAATGTGAATGTGAATGTGAATGTGAATGTGAATGTGAATGTGAATTGTGAATGTGAATGTGAATGTGAATGTGAATGTGAATGTGAATGTGAATGTGAATGTGAATGTGAATGTGAATGTGAATGTGAATGTGAATGTAATGTGAATGTGAATGTGAATGTGAATGTGAATGTGAATGTGAATGTGAATGTGAATGTGAATGTGAATGTGAATGTGAATGTGAATGTGAATGTCGATGTCGATGTCGATGTCGATGTCGATGTCGATGTCGATGTCGATGTCGATGTCGATGTCGATGTCGATGTCGATGTCCATGTCCATGTCCATGTCCATGTCCATGTCCATGTCCATGTCCATGTCCATGTCCATGTCCATGTCCATGTCCATGTCCATGTCCATGTCCATGTCCATGTCCATGTCCATGTCAATGTCAATGTCAATGTCAATGTCAATGTCAATGTCAATGTCAATGTCAATGTCAATGTCAATGTCAATGTCAATGTCAATGTCAATGTCAATGTCAATGTCAATGTCAATGTCAATGTCAATGTGAAAGTCAATATGAATGTGACTGTGAATGTGAACGTGAATGTGTATGTCAATGTCAATGTCAATGTCAATGTCAATGTCAATGTGAATGACATGTCAATGTCAGTGTCAGTGTCAGTGAAAGTGTCATTGTCATTGTCAGTGTCAGTATCAGTGAAAGTGTCATTGTCATTGTCAGTGTCAGTGTCAGTGTCAGTGTCAGTGTCAGTGTCAATGTGAATGTGAATGTGAATGTGAATGTGAATGTGAATGTGAATGTGAATGTGAATGTGAATGTGAATGTGAATGTGAATGTGAATGAGAATGTGAATGTGAATGTGCATGTCGATGTCGATGTCGATGTCGATGTCGATGTCGATGTCGATGTCGATGTCGATGTCGATGTGAATGACATGTCAATGTCAGTGTCAGTGTCAGTGAAAGTGTCATTGTCATTGTCAGTGTCAGTATCAGTGAAAGTGTCATTGTCATTGTCAGTGTCAGTGTCAGTGTCAGTGTCAGTGTCAGTGTCAATGTGAATGTGAATGTGAATGTCAATGTCAATGTCAATGTGAATGTCAATGTGAATGTCAATGTGAATGTCAATGTGAATGTCAATGTGAATGTCAATGTCAATGTGAATGTGAATGTGAATGTGAATGTGAATGTGAATGTGAATGTGAATGTGAATGTGAATGTGAATGTGAATGTGAATGTGAATGTGAATGTGAATGTGAATGTGAATGTGAATGTGAATGTGAATGTGAATGTGAATGTGAATGTGAATGTGAATGTGAATGTGAATGTGAATGTGAATGTGAATGTGAATGTGAATGTGAATGTGAATGTGAATGTGAATGTGAATGTGAATGTGAATGTGAATGTGAATGTGAATGTGAATGTGAATGTGAATGTGAATGTGAATGTGAATGTGAATGTGAATGTGAATGTGAATGTGAATGTGAATGTGAATGTGAATGTGAATGTGAATGTGAATGTGAATGTGAATGTGAATGTGAATGTGAATGTGAATGTGAATGTGAATGTGAATGTGAATGTGAATGTGAATGTGAATGTGAATGTGAATGTGAATGTGAATGTGAATGTGAATGTGAATGTGAATGTGAATGTGAATGTGAATGTGAATGTGAATGTGAATGTGAATGTGAATGTGAATGTGAATGTGAATGTGAATGTGAATGTGAATGTGAATGTGAATGTGAATGTGAATGTGAATGTGAATGTGAATGTGAATGTGAATGTGAATGTGAATGTGAATGTGAATGTGAATGTGAATGTGAATGTGAATGTGAATGTGAATGTGAATGTGAATGTGAATGTGAATGTGAATGTGAATGTGAATGTGAATGTGAATGTGAATGTGAATGTGAATGTGAATGTGAATGTGAATGTGAATGTGAATGTGAATGTGAATGTGAATGTGAATGTGAATGTGAATGTGAATGTGAATGTGAATGTGAATGTGAATGTGAATGTGAATGTGAATGTGAATGTGAATGTGAATGTGAATGTGAATGTGAATGTGAATGTGAATGTGAATGTGAATGTGAATGTGAATGTGAATGTGAATGTGAATGTGAATGTGAATGTGAATGTGAATGTGAATGTGAATGTGAATGTGAATGTGAATGTGAATGTGAATGTGAATGTGAATGTGAATGTGAATGTGAATGTGAATGTGAATGTGAATGTGAATGTGAATGTGAATGTGAATGTGAATGTGAATGTGAATGTGAATGTGAATGTGAATGTGAATGTGAATGTGAATGTGAATGTGAATGTGAATGTGAATGTGAATGTGAATGTGAATGTGAATGTGAATGTGAATGTGAATGTGAATGTGGATGTGGATGTGGATGTGGATGTGGATGTGGATGTGGATGTGGATGTGGATGTGGATGTGGATGTGGATGTGGATGTGGATGTGGATGTGGATGTGGATGTGGATGTGGATGTGGATGTGGATGTGGATGTGGATGTGGATGTGGATGTGGATGTGGATGTGGATGTGGATGTGGATGTGGATGTGGATGTGGATGTGGATGTGGATGTGGATGTGGATGTGGATGTGGATGTGGATGTGGATTGTGGATGTGGATGTGGATGTGGATGTGGATGTGGATGTGAATGTGGATGTGGATGTGGATGTGGATGTGGATGTGGATGTGGATGTGGATGTGGATGTGGATGTGGATGTGGATGTGGATGTGGATGTGGATGTGGATGTGGATGTGGATGTGGATGTGGATGTGGATGTGGATGTGGATGTGGATGTGGATGTGGATGTGGATGTGGATGTGGATGTGGATGTGGATGTGGATGTGGATGTGGATGTGGATGTGGATGTGGATGTGGATGTGGATGTGGATGTGGATGTGGATGTGGATGTGGATGTGGATGTGGATGTGGATGTGGATGTGGATGTGGATGTGGATGTGGATGTGGATGTGGATGTGGATGTGGATGTGGATGTGGATGTGGATGTGGATGTGGATGTGGATGTGGATGTGGATGTGGATGTGGATGTGGATGTGGATGTGGATGTGGATGTGGATGTGGATGTGGATGTGGATGTGGATGTGGATGTGGATGTCGATGTCGATGTCGATGTCGATGTCGATGTCGATGTCGATGTCGATGTCGATGTCGATGTCGATGTCGATGTCGATGTCGATGTCGATGTCGATGTCGATGTCGATGTCGATGTCGATGTCGATGTCGATGTCGATGTCGATGTCGATGTCGATGTCGATGTCAATGTCAATGTCAATGTGAAAGTCAATATGAATGTGACTGTGAATGTGAACGTGAATGTGTATGTCAATGTCAATGTCAATGTCAATGTCAATGTCAATGTCAATGTCAATGTCAATGTCAATGTCAATGTCAATGTCAATGTCAATGTCAATGTCAATGTCAATGTCAATGTCAATGTCAATGTCAATGTCAATGTCAATGTCAATGTCAATGTCAAGGTCAATGTCAATGTCAATGTCAATGTCAATGCCAATGTCAATGTCAATGCGATTGCCAATGTCAATGTCAATGTCAATGTCAATGTGAATGTCAATGTCAATGTCAATGTCAATGTCAATGTGAATGTCAATGTGAATGTCAATGTGAATGTCAATGTCAATGTCAATGTCAATGTGAATGTCAATGTGAATGTGAATGTCAATGTCAATGTCAATGTCAATGTCAATGTCCATGTCAATGTCAATGTCAATGTCAATGTCAATGCGATTGTCAATGTCAATGTCAATGTCAATGTCAATGTCAATGTCAATGTGAATATCGATGTGAATGTCAATGTCAATGTCAATGTCAATGTGAATGTCGATGTGAATGTCAATGTGAATGTCGATGTGAATGTCAATGTCAATGTCAATGTGAATGTCAATGTGAATGACATGTCAATGTCAGTGTCAGTGTCAGTGAAAGTGTCATTGTCATTGTCAGTGTCAGTATCAGTGAAAGTGTCATTGTCAGTGTCAGTATCAGTGAAAGTGTCATTGTCATTGTCACTGTCAGTGTCAGTGTCAGTGTCAGTGTCAGTGTCAGTGTCAGTGTCAGTGTCAGTGTCAGTGTCAGTGTCAGTGTCAGTGTCAGTGTCAGTGTCAGTGTCAGTGTCAGTGTCAGTGTCAATGTGAATGTGAATGTGAATGTGAATGTGAATGTGAATGTCAATGTCAATGTGAATGTCAATGTGAATGTCAATGTGAATGTCAATGTGAATGTCAATGTCAATGTCAATGTCAATGTGAATGTCAATGTGAATGTGAATGTGAATGTGAATGTGAATGTGAATGTGAATGTGAATGTGAATGTGAATGTCAATGTGAATGTCAATGTCAATGTCAATGTGAATGACATGTCAATGTGAATGACATGTCAATGTCAGTGTCAGTGTCAGTGAAAGTGTCATTGTCATTGTCAGTGTCAGTATCAGTGAAAGTGTCATTGTCATTGTCAGTGTCAGTGTCAGTGTCAGTGTCAGTGTCAGTGTCAATGTGAATGTGAATGTGAATGTCAATGTCAATGTCAATGTGAATGTCAATGTGAATGTCAATGTGAATGTCAATGTGAATGTCAATGTGAATGTCAATGTGAATGTCAATGTGAATGTCAATGTCAATGTCAATGTGAATGTCAATGTCAATGTCAATGTCAATGTCAATGTCAATGTCAATGTCAATGTCAATGTCAATGTCAATGTCAATGTCAATGTCAATGTCATTGTCAAGGTCAATGTCAATGTCAATGTCAATGTCAATGTCAATGTCAATGTCAATGTCAATGTCAATGTCAATGCGATTGCCAATGTCAATGTCAATGTCAATGTCAATGTGAATGTCAATGTCAATGTCAATGTCAATGTGAATGTCAATGTGAATGTCAATGTGAATGTGAATGTGAATGTCAATGTCAATGTCAATGTGAATGTCAATGTGAATGTCAATGTCAATGTCAATGTCAATGTCAATGTCAATGTCAATGTCAATGTCAATGTCAATGTCAATGTCAATGTCAATGTCAATGCGATTGTCAATGTCAATGTCAATGTCAATGTCAATGTCAATGTCAATGTCAATGTGAATGACATGTCAATGTCAGTGTCAGTGTCAGTGAAAGTGTCATTGTCATTGTCAGTGTCAGTATCAGTGAAAGTGTCATTGTCATTGTCAGTGTCAGTGTCAGTGTCAGTGTCAGTGTCAGTGTCAATGTGAATGTGAATGTGAATGTCAATGTCAATGTCAATGTGAATGTCAATGTGAATGTCAATGTGAATGTCAATGTGAATGTCAATGTCAATGTCAATGTCAATGTCAATGTCAATGTGAATGTGAATGTGAATGTGAATGTGAATGTGAATGTGAATGTGAATGTGAATGTGAATGTGAATGTGAATGTGAATGTGAATGTGAATGTGAATGTGAATGTGAATGTGAATGTGAATGTGAATGTGAATGTGAATGTGAATGTGAATGTGAATGTGAATGTGAATGTGAATGTGAATGTGAATGTGAATGTGAATGTGAATGTGAATGTGAATGTGAATGTGAATGTGAATGTGAATGTGAATGTGAATGTGAATGTGAATGTGAATGTGAATGTGAATGTGAATGTGAATGTGAATGTGAATGTGAATGTGAATGTGAATGTGAATGTGAATGTGAATGTGAATGTGAATGTGAATGTGAATGTGAATGTGAATGTGAATGTGAATGTGAATGTGAATGTGAATGTGAATGTGAATGTGAATGTGAATGTGAATGTGAATGTGAATGTGAATGTGAATGTGAATGTGAATGTGAATGTGAATGTGAATGTGAATGTGAATGTGAATGTGAATGTGAATGTGAATGTGAATGTGAATGTGAATGTGAATGTGAATGTGAATGTGAATGTGAATGTGAATGTGAATGTGAATGTGAATGTGAATGTGAATGTGAATGTGAATGTGAATGTGAATGTGAATGTGAATGTGAATGTGAATGTGAATGTGAATGTGAATGTCGATGTCGATGTCGATGTCGATGTCGATGTCGATGTCGATGTCGATGTCGATGTCGATGTCGATGTCGATGTCGATGTCGATGTCGATGTCGATGTCGATGTCGATGTCGATGTCGATGTCGATGTCAATGTCAATGTCAATGTGAAAGTCAATATGAATGTGACTGTGACTGTGAATGTGAACGTGAATGTGTATGTCAATGTCAATGTCAATGTCAATGTCAATGTCAATGTCAATGTCAATGTCAATGTCAATGTCAATGTGAATGTGAATGTGAATGTGAATGTGAATGTGAATGTGAATGTGAATGTGAATGTGAATGTGAATGTGAATGTGAATGTGAATGTGAATGTGAATGTGAATGTGAATGTGAATGTGAATGTGAATGTGAATGTGAATGTGAATGTGAATGTGAATGTGAATGTGAATGTGAATGTGAATGTGAATGTGAATGTGAATGTGAATGTGAATGTGAATGTGAATGTGAATGTGAATGTGAATGTGAATGTGAATGTGAATGTGAATGTGAATGTGAATGTGAATGTGAATGTGAATGTGAATGTGAATGTGAATGTGAATGTGAATGTGAATGTGAATGTGAATGTGAATGTGAATGTGAATGTGAATGTGAATGTGAATGTGAATGTGAATGTGAATGTGAATGTGAATGTGAATGTGAATGTGAATGTGAATGTGAATGTGAATGTGAATGTGAATGTGAATGTGAATGTGAATGTGAATGTGAATGTGAATGTGAATGTGAATGTGAATGTGAATGTGAATGTGAATGTGAATGTGAATGTGAATGTGAATGTGAATGTGAATGTGAATGTGAATGTGAATGTGAATGTGAATGTGAATGTGAATGTGAATGTGAATGTGAATGTGAATGTGAATGTGAATGTGAATGTGAATGTGAATGTGAATGTGAATGTGAATGTGAATGTGAATGTGAATGTGAATGTGAATGTGAATGTGAATGTGAATGTGAATGTGAATGTGAATGTGAATGTGAATGTGAATGTGAATGTGAATGTGAATGTGAATGTGAATGTGAATGTGAATGTGAATGTGAATGTGAATGTGAATGTGAATGTGAATGTGAATGTGGATGTGGATGTGGATGTGGATGTGGATGTGGATGTGGATGTGGATGTGGATGTGGATGTGGATGTGGATGTGGATGTGGATGTGGATGTGGATGTGGATGTGGATGTGGATGTGGATGTGGATGTGGATGTGGATGTGGATGTGGATGTGGATGTGGATGTGGATGTGGATGTGGATGTGGATGTGGATGTGGATGTGGATGTGGATGTGGATGTGGATGTGGATGTGGATGTGGATGTGGATGTGGATGTGGATGTGGATGTGGATGTGGATGTGGATGTGGATGTGGATGTGGATGTGGATGTGGATGTGGATGTGGATGTGGATGTGGATGTGGATGTGGATGTGGATGTGGATGTGGATGTGGATGTGGATGTGGATGTGGATGTGGATGTGGATGTGGATGTGGATGTGGATGTGGATGTGGATGTGGATGTGGATGTGGATGTGGATGTGGATGTGGATGTGGATGTGGATGTGGATGTGGATGTGGATGTGGATGTGGATGTGGATGTGGATGTGGATGTGGATGTGGATGTGGATGTGGATGTGGATGTGGATGTGGATGTGGATGTGGATGTGGATGTGGATGTGGATGTGGATGTGGATGTGGATGTGGATGTGGATGTGGATGTGGATGTGGATGTGGATGTGGATGTGGATGTGGATGTGGATGTGGATGTGGATGTGGATGTGGATGTGGATGTGGATGTGGATGTGGATGTGGATGTGGATGTGGATGTGGATGTGGATGTGGATGTGGATGTGGATGTGGATGTGGATGTGGATGTGGATGTGGATGTGGATGTGGATGTGGATGTGGATGTGGATGTGGATGTGGATGTGGATGTGGATGTGGATGTGGATGTGGATGTGGATGTGGATGTGGATGTGGATGTGGATGTGGATGTGGATGTCGATGTCGATGTCGATGTCGATGTCGATGTCGATGTCGATGTCGATGTCGATGTCGATGTCGATGTCGATGTCGATGTCGATGTCGATGTCGATGTCGATGTCAATGTCAATGTCAATGTGAAAGTCAATATGAATGTGACTGTGAATGTGAACGTGAATGTGTATGTCAATGTCAATGTCAATGTCAATGTCAATGTCAATGTCAATGTCAATGTCAATGTCAATGTCAATGTCAATGTCAATGTCAATGTCAATGTCAATGTCAATGTCAATGTCAATGTCAATGTCAATGTCAATGTCAATGTCAATGTCAATGTCAATGTCAATGTCAATGTCAATGTCAATGTCAATGTCAATGTCAATGTCAATGTCAATGTCAAGGTCAATGTCAATGTCAATGTCAATGCCAATGTCAATGTCAATGCGATTGCCAATGTCAATGTCAATGTCAATGTCAATGTGAATGTCAATGTCAATGTCAATGTCAATGTCAATGTGAATGTCAATGTGAATGTCAATGTGAATGTCAATGTCAATGTCAATGTCAATGTGAATGTCAATGTGAATGTGAATGTCAATGTCAATGTCAATGTCAATGTCAATGTCAATGTCCATGTCAATGTCAATGTCAATGTCAATGTCAATGCGATTGTCAATGTCAATGTCAATGTCAATGTCAATGTCAATGTCAATGTGAATATCGATGTGAATGTCAATGTCAATGTCAATGTCAATGTGAATGTCGATGTGAATGTCAATGTGAATGTCGATGTGAATGTCAATGTCAATGTCAATGTGAATGTCAATGTGAATGACATGTCAATGTCAGTGTCAGTGTCAGTGAAAGTGTCATTGTCATTGTCAGTGTCAGTATCAGTGAAAGTGTCATTGTCAGTGTCAGTATCAGTGAAAGTGTCATTGTCATTGTCACTGTCAGTGTCAGTGTCAGTGTCAGTGTCAGTGTCAGTGTCAGTGTCAGTGTCAGTGTCAGTGTCAGTGTCAGTGTCAGTGTCAGTGTCAGTGTCAGTGTCAGTGTCAGTGTCAATGTGAATGTGAATGTGAATGTGAATGTGAATGTGAATGTCAATGTCAATGTGAATGTCAATGTGAATGTCAATGTGAATGTCAATGTGAATGTCAATGTCAATGTCAATGTCAATGTCAATGTCAATGTGAATGTCAATGTGAATGTGAATGTGAATGTGAATGTGAATGTGAATGTGAATGTGAATGTGAATGTGAATGTGAATGTGAATGTGAATGTCGATGTCGATGTCGATGTCGATGTCGATGTCGATGTCGATGTCGATGTCGATGTCGATGTCGATGTCGATGTCGATGTCGATGTCGATGTCGATGTCGATGTCGATGTCGATGTCGATGTCGATGTCGATGTCGATGTCGATGTCGATGTCGATGTCGATGTCGATGTCGATGTCGATGTCAATGTCAATGTCAATGTGAAAGTCAATATGAATGTGACTGTGAATGTGAACGTGAATGTGTATGTCAATGTCAATGTCAATGTCAATGTCAATGTCAATGTGAATGACATGTCAATGTCAGTGTCAGTGTCAGTGAAAGTGTCATTGTCATTGTCAGTGTCAGTATCAGTGAAAGTGTCATTGTCATTGTCAGTGTCAGTATCAGTGTCAGTGTCATTGTCAGTGTCAGTGTCAGTGAAAGTGTCATTGTCATTGTCACTGTCAGTGTCAGTGTCAGTGTCAGTGTCAGTGTCAGTGTCAGTGTCAGTGTCAGTGTCAGTGTCAGTGTCAGTGTCAGTGTCAGTGTCAGTGTCAGTGTCAGTGTCAGTGTCAGTGTCAGTGTCAGTGTCAGTGTCAATGTGAATGTGAATGTGAATGTGAATGTGAATGTGAATGTCGATGTCGATGTCGATGTCGATGTCGATGTCGATGTCGATGTCGATGTCGATGTCGATGTCGATGTCGATGTCGATGTCGATGTCGATGTCGATGTCGATGTCGATGTCGATGTCGATGTCGATGTCGATGTCGATGTCGATGTCGATGTCGATGTCGATGTCGATGTCGATGTCGATGTCGATGTCGATGTCAATGTCAATGTCAATGTCAATGTCAATGTGAAAGTCAATATGAATGTGACTGTGAATGTGAACGTGAATGTGTATGTCAATGTCAATGTCAATGTCAATGTCAATGTCAATGTGAATGACATGTCAATGTCAGTGTCAGTGTCAGTGAAAGTGTCATTGTCATTGTCAGTGTCAGTATCAGTGAAAGTGTCATTGTCATTGTCAGTGTCAGTGTCAGTGTCAGTGTCAGTGTCAGTGTCAATGTGAATGTGAATGTGAATGTCAATGTCAATGTCAATGTGAATGTCAATGTGAATGTCAATGTGAATGTCAATGTGAATGTCAATGTGAATGTCAATGTGAATGTCAATGTCAATGTCAATGTCAATGTCAATGTGAATGTCAATGTCAATGTCAATGTCAATGTCAATGTCAATGTCAATGTCAATGTCAATGTCAATGTCAATGTCAATGTCAATGTCAATGTCATTGTCAAGGTCAATGTCAATGTCAATGTCAATGTCAATGTCAATGTCAATGTCAATGTCAATGTCAATGTCAATGCGATTGCCAATGTCAATGTCAATGTCAATGTCAATGTGAATGTCAATGTCAATGTCAATGTCAATGTGAATGTCAATGTGAATGTCAATGTGAATGTGAATGTCAATGTCAATGTCAATGTGAATGTCAATGTGAATGTCAATGTCAATGTCAATGTCAATGTCAATGTCAATGTCAATGTCAATGTCAATGTCAATGTCAATGTCAATGTCAATGTCAATGCGATTGTCAATGTCAATGTCAATGTCAATGTCAATGTCAATGTCAATGTCAATGTGAATGACATGTCAATGTCAGTGTCAGTGTCAGTGAAAGTGTCATTGTCATTGTCAGTGTCAGTATCAGTGAAAGTGTCATTGTCATTGTCAGTGTCAGTGTCAGTGTCAGTGTCAGTGTCAGTGTCAATGTGAATGTGAATGTGAATGTCAATGTCAATGTCAATGTGAATGTCAATGTGAATGTCAATGTGAATGTCAATGTGAATGTCAATGTGAATGTCAATGTGAATGTCAATGTCAATGTCAATGTCAATGTGAATGTGAATGTGAATGTGAATGTGAATGTGAATGTGAATGTGAATGTGAATGTGAATGTGAATGTGAATGTGAATGTGAATGTGAATGTGAATGTGAATGTGAATGTGAATGTGAATGTGAATGTGAATGTGAATGTGAATGTGAATGTGAATGTGAATGTGAATGTGAATGTGAATGTGAATGTGAATGTGAATGTGAATGTGAATGTGAATGTGAATGTGAATGTGAATGTGAATGTGAATGTGAATGTGAATGTGAATGTGAATGTGAATGTGAATGTGAATGTGAATGTGAATGTGAATGTGAATGTGAATGTGAATGTGAATGTGAATGTGAATGTGAATGTGAATGTGAATGTGAATGTGAATGTGAATGTGAATGTGAATGTGAATGTGAATGTGAATGTGAATGTGAATGTGAATGTGAATGTGAATGTGAATGTGAATGTGAATGTGAATGTGAATGTGAATGTGAATGTGAATGTGAATGTGAATGTGAATGTGAATGTGAATGTGAATGTGAATGTGAATGTGAATGTGAATGTGAATGTGAATGTGAATGTGAATGTGAATGTGAATGTGAATGTGAATGTGAATGTGAATGTGAATGTGAATGTGAATGTGAATGTGAATGTGAATGTGAATGTGAATGTGAATGTGAATGTGAATGTGAATGTGAATGTGAATGTGAATGTGAATGTGAATGTGAATGTGAATGTGAATGTGAATGTGAATGTGAATGTGAATGTGAATGTGAATGTGAATGTGAATGTGAATGTGAATGTGAATGTGAATGTGAATGTGAATGTGAATGTGAATGTGAATGTGAATGTGAATGTGAATGTGAATGTGAATGTGAATGTGAATGTGAATGTGAATGTGAATGTGAATGTGAATGTGAATGTGAATGTGAATGTGAATGTGAATGTGAATGTGAATGTGAATGTGAATGTGAATGTGAATGTGAATGTGAATGTGAATGTGAATGTGAATGTGAATGTGAATGTGAATGTGAATGTGAATGTGAATGTGAATGTGAATGTGAATGTGAATGTGAATGTGAATGTGAATGTGAATGTGAATGTGAATGTCGATGTCGATGTCGATGTCGATGTCGATGTCGATGTCGATGTCGATGTCGATGTCGATGTCGATGTCGATGTCGATGTCGATGTCGATGTCGATGTCGATGTCGATGTCGATGTCGATGTCGATGTCGATGTCGATGTCGATGTCGATGTCGATGTCGATGTCGATGTCAATGTCAATGTCAATGTGAAAGTCAATATGAATGTGACTGTGAATGTGAACGTGAACGTGAATGTGTATGTCAATGTCAATGTCAATGTCAATGTCAATGTCAATGTGAATGACATGTCAATGTCAGTGTCAGTGTCAGTGAAAGTGTCATTGTCATTGTCAGTGTCAGTATCAGTGAAAGTGTCATTGTCATTGTCAGTGTCAGTGTCAGTGTCAGTGTCAGTGTCAGTGTCAATGTGAATGTGAATGTGAATGTCAATGTCAATGTCAATGTGAATGTCAATGTGAATGTCAATGTGAATGTCAATGTGAATGTCAATGTGAATGTCAATGTGAATGTCAATGTCAATGTCAATGTCAATGTCAATGTGAATGTCAATGTCAATGTCAATGTCAATGTCAATGTCAATGTCAATGTCAATGTCAATGTCAATGTCAATGTCAATGTCAATGTCAATGTCAATGTCATTGTCAAGGTCAATGTCAATGTCAATGTCAATGTCAATGTCAATGTCAATGTCAATGTCAATGTCAATGTCAATGCGATTGCCAATGTCAATGTCAATGTGAATGTCAATGTGAATGTCAATGTGAATGTGAATGTCAATGTCAATGTCAATGTCAATGTGAATGTCAATGTGAATGTCAATGTCAATGTCAATGTCAATGTCAATGTCAATGTCAATGTCAATGTCAATGTCAATGTCAATGTCAATGTCAATGTCAATGCGATTGTCAATGTCAATGTCAATGTCAATGTCAATGTCAATGTCAATGTGAATGACATGTCAATGTCAGTGTCAGTGTCAGTGAAAGTGTCATTGTCATTGTCAGTGTCAGTATCAGTGAAAGTGTCATTGTCATTGTCAGTGTCAGTGTCAGTGTCAGTGTCAGTGTCAGTGTCAATGTGAATGTGAATGTGAATGTCAATGTCAATGTCAATGTGAATGTCAATGTGAATGTCAATGTGAATGTCAATGTGAATGTCAATGTCAATGTCAATGTCAATGTCAATGTCAATGTCAATGTCAATGTCAATGTGAATGTGAATGTGAATGTGAATGTGAATGTGAATGTGAATGTGAATGTGAATGTGAATGTGAATGTGAATGTGAATGTGAATGTGAATGTGAATGTGAATGTGAATGTGAATGTGAATGTGAATGTGAATGTGAATGTGAATGTGAATGTGAATGTGAATGTGAATGTGAATGTGAATGTCAATGTCAATGTCAATGTCAAGGTCAATGTCAATGTCAATGTCAATGTCAATGTCAATGTCAATGTCAATGCCAATGTCAATGTCAATGCGATTGCCAATGTCAATGTCAATGTCAATGTCAATGTGAATGTCAATGTCAATGTCAATGTCAATGTGAATGTCAATGTGAATGTCAATGTGAATGTCAATGTCAATGTCAATGTCAATGTGAATGTCAATGTGAATGTCAATGTCAATGTCAATGTCAATGTCAATGTCAATGTCCATGTCAATGTCAATGTCAATGTCAATGTCAATGCGATTGTCAATGTCAATGTCAATGTCAATGTCAATGTCAATGTCAATGTGAATATCGATGTGAATGTCAATGTCAATGTCAATGTCAATGTGAATGTCGATGTGAATGTCAATGTGAATGTCGATGTGAATGTCAATGTCAATGTCAATGTGAATGTCAATGTGAATGACATGTCAATGTCAGTGTCAGTGTCAGTGAAAGTGTCATTGTTATTGTCAGTGTCAGTATCAGTGAAAGTGTCATTGTCAGTGTCAGTATCAGTGAAAGTGTCATTGTCATTGTCACTGTCAGTGTCAGTGTCAGTGTCAGTGTCAGTGTCAGTGTCAGTGTCAGTGTCAGTGTCAGTGTCAGTGTCAGTGTCAATGTGAATGTGAATGTGAATGTGAATGTGAATGTGAATGTCAATGTCAATGTGAATGTGAATGTGAATGTCAATGTGAATGTCAATGTGAATGTCAATGTCAATGTCAATGTGAATGTCAATGTCAATGTGAATGTGAATGTGAATGTGAATGTGAATGTGAATGTGAATGTCGATGTCGATGTCGATGTCGATGTCGATGTCGATGTCGATGTCAATGTCAATGTCAATGTGAAAGTCAATATGAATGTGACTGTGAATGTGAACGTGAATGTCAATGTCAATGTCAATGTCAATGTCAATGTCAATGTCAATGTCAATGTCAATGTCAATGTCAATGTCAATGTCAATGTCAATGTCAATGTCAATGTCAATGTCAATGTCAATGTCAATGTCAATGTCAATGTCAATGTCAATGTCAATGTCAATGTCAATGTCAAGGTCAATGTCAATGTCAATGTCAATGTCAATGTCAATGTCAATGCCAATGTCAATGTCAATGCGATTGCCAATGTCAATGTCAATGTCAATGTCAATGTGAATGTCAATGTCAATGTCAATGTCAATGTGAATGTCAATGTGAATGTCAATGTGAATGTCAATGTCAATGTCAATGTGAATGTGAATGTGAATGTGAATGTGAATGTGAATGTGAATGTGAATGTGAATGTGAATGTGAATGTGAATGTGAATGTGAATGTGAATGTGAATGTGAATGTGAATGTGAATGTGAATGTGAATGTGAATGTGAATGTGAATGTGAATGTGAATGTGAATGTGAATGTGAATGTGAATGTGAATGTGAATGTGAATGTGAATGTGAATGTGAATGTGAATGTGAATGTGAATGTGAATGTGAATGTGAATGTGAATGTGAATGTGAATGTGAATGTGAATGTGAATGTGAATGTGAATGTGAATGTGAATGTGAATGTGAATGTGAATGTGAATGTGAATGTGAATGTGAATGTGAATGTGAATGTGAATGTGAATGTGAATGTGAATGTGAATGTGAATGTGAATGTGAATGTGAATGTGAATGTGAATGTGAATGTGAATGTGAATGTGAATGTGAATGTGAATGTGAATGTGAATGTGAATGTGAATGTGAATGTGAATGTGAATGTGAATGTGAATGTGAATGTGAATGTGAATGTGAATGTGAATGTGAATGTGAATGTGAATGTGAATGTGAATGTGAATGTGAATGTGAATGTGAATGTGAATGTGAATGTGAATGTGAATGTGAATGTGAATGTGAATGTGAATGTGAATGTGAATGTGAATGTGAATGTGAATGTGAATGTGAATGTGAATGTGAATGTGAATGTGAATGTGAATGTGAATGTGAATGTGAATGTGAATGTGAATGTGAATGTGAATGTGAATGTGAATGTCAATGTGAATGTGAATGTGAATGTGAATGTGAATGTGAATGTGAATGTGAATGTGAATGTGAATGTGAATGTGAATGTGAATGTGAATGTGAATGTGAATGTGAATGTGAATGTGAATGTGAATGTGAATGTGAATGTCGATGTCGATGTCGATGTCGATGTCGATGTCGATGTCGATGTCGATGTCGATGTCGATGTCGATGTCGATGTCGATGTCGATGTCGATGTCGATGTCGATGTCGATGTCGATGTCGATGTCGATGTCGATGTCGATGTCGATGTCAATGTCAATGTCAATGTGAAAGTCAATATGAATGTGACTGTGAATGTGAACGTGAATGTGTATGTCAATGTCAATGTCAATGTCAATGTCAATGTCAATGTCAATGTCAATGTCAATGTCAATGTCAATGTCAATGTCAATGTCAATGTCAATGTCAATGTCAATGTCAATGTCAATGTCAATGTCAAGGTCAATGTCAATGTCAATGTCAATGTCAATGTCAATGTCAATGTCAATGCCAATGTCAATGTCAATGCGATTGCCAATGTCAATGTCAATGTCAATGTCAATGTGAATGTCAATGTCAATGTCAATGTCAATGTGAATGTCAATGTGAATGTCAATGTGAATGTCAATGTCAATGTCAATGTCAATGTGAATGTCAATGTGAATGTCAATGTCAATGTCAATGTCAATGTCAATGTCAATGTCCATGTCAATGTCAATGTCAATGTCAATGTCAATGCGATTGTCAATGTCAATGTCAATGTCAATGTCAATGTCAATGTCAATGTGAATATCGATGTGAATGTCAATGTCAATGTCAATGTCAATGTGAATGTCGATGTGAATGTCAATGTGAATGTCGATGTGAATGTCAATGTCAATGTCAATGTGAATGTCAATGTGAATGACATGTCAATGTCAGTGTCAGTGTCAGTGAAAGTGTCATTGTTATTGTCAGTGTCAGTATCAGTGAAAGTGTCATTGTCAGTGTCAGTATCAGTGAAAGTGTCATTGTCATTGTCACTGTCAGTGTCAGTGTCAGTGTCAGTGTCAGTGTCAGTGTCAGTGTCAGTGTCAGTGTCAGTGTCAGTGTCAGTGTCAATGTGAATGTGAATGTGAATGTGAATGTGAATGTGAATGTCAATGTCAATGTGAATGTCAATGTGAATGTCAATGTGAATGTCAATGTGAATGTCAATGTCAATGTCAATGTGAATGTCAATGTCAATGTGAATGTGAATGTGAATGTGAATGTGAATGTGAATGTGAATGTCGATGTCGATGTCGATGTCGATGTCGATGTCGATGTCGATGTCAATGTCAATGTCAATGTGAAAGTCAATATGAATGTGACTGTGAATGTGAACGTGAATGTCAATGTCAATGTCAATGTCAATGTCAATGTCAATGTCAATGTCAATGTCAATGTCAATGTCAATGTCAATGTCAATGTCAATGTCAATGTCAATGTCAATGTCAATGTCAATGTCAATGTCAATGTCAATGTCAATGTCAATGTCAATGTCAATGTCAATGTCAAGGTCAATGTCAATGTCAATGTCAATGTCAATGTCAATGTCAATGCCAATGTCAATGTCAATGCGATTGCCAATGTCAATGTCAATGTCAATGTCAATGTGAATGTCAATGTCAATGTCAATGTCAATGTGAATGTCAATGTGAATGTCAATGTGAATGTCAATGTCAATGTCAATGTGAATGTGAATGTGAATGTGAATGTGAATGTGAATGTGAATGTGAATGTGAATGTGAATGTGAATGTGAATGTGAATGTGAATGTGAATGTGAATGTGAATGTGAATGTGAATGTGAATGTGAATGTGAATGTGAATGTGAATGTGAATGTGAATGTGAATGTGAATGTGAATGTGAATGTGAATGTGAATGTGAATGTGAATGTGAATGTGAATGTGAATGTGAATGTGAATGTGAATGTGAATGTGAATGTGAATGTGAATGTGAATGTGAATGTGAATGTGAATGTGAATGTGAATGTGAATGTGAATGTGAATGTGAATGTGAATGTGAATGTGAATGTGAATGTGAATGTGAATGTGAATGTGAATGTGAATGTGAATGTGAATGTGAATGTGAATGTGAATGTGAATGTGAATGTGAATGTGAATGTGAATGTGAATGTGAATGTGAATGTGAATGTGAATGTGAATGTGAATGTGAATGTGAATGTGAATGTGAATGTGAATGTGAATGTGAATGTGAATGTGAATGTGAATGTGAATGTGAATGTGAATGTGAATGTGAATGTGAATGTGAATGTGAATGTGAATGTGAATGTGAATGTGAATGTGAATGTGAATGTGAATGTGAATGTGAATGTGAATGTGAATGTGAATGTGAATGTGAATGTGAATGTGAATGTGAATGTGAATGTGAATGTGAATGTGAATGTGAATGTGAATGTGAATGTGAATGTGAATGTGAATGTGAATGTGAATGTGAATGTGAATGTGAATGTGAATGTGAATGTGAATGTGAATGTGAATGTGAATGTGAATGTGAATGTGAATGTGAATGTGAATGTGAATGTGAATGTGAATGTGAATGTGAATGTGAATGTGAATGTGAATGTGAATGTGAATGTGAATGTGAATGTGAATGTGAATGTGAATGTGAATGTGAATGTGAATGTGAATGTGAATGTGAATGTGAATGTGAATGTCAATGTCAATGTCAATGTGAATGTCAATGTGAATGTCAATGTGAATGTCAATGTGAATGTCAATGTGAATGTCAATGTCAATGTGAATGTGAATGTGAATGTCAATGTCAATGTCAATGTGAATGTGAATGTGAATGTGAATGTGAATGTGAATGTGAATGTGAATGTGAATGTGAATGTGAATGTCGATGTCGATGTCGATGTCGATGTCAATGTCGATGTCGATGTCGATGTCGATGTCGATGTCGATGTCGATGTCGATGTCGATGTCGATGTCGATGTCGATGTCGATGTCGATGTCGATGTCGATGTCGATGTCGATGTCGATGTCGATGTCGATGTCGATGTCGATGTCGATGTCGATGTCGATGTCGATGTCGATGTCGATGTCAATGTCAATGTCCATGTCAATGTCAATGTCAATGTCAATGTCAATGTCAATGTCAATGTCAATGTCAAGGTCAATGTCAATGTCAATGTCAATGTCAATGTCAATGTCAATATCAATGTCAATGTCAATGTCAATGCGATTGCCAATGTCAATGTCAATGTCAATGTCAATGTGAATGTCAATGTCAATGTCAATGTCAATGTCAATGTCAATGTCAATGTGAATATCAATGTGAATGTCAATGTCAATGTCAATGTCAATGTGAATGTCAATGTGAATGTCAATGTCAATGTCAATGTCAATGTCAATGTCAATGTCAATGTCAATGTCAATGTCAATGTCAATGTCAATGCGATTGTCAATGTCAATGTCAATGTCAATGTCAATGTCAATGTCAATGTCAATGTGAATGTCGATGTGAATGTCAATGTCAATGTCAATGTCAATGTGAATGTCGATGTGAATGTCAATGTGAATGTCGATGTGAATGTCAATGTCAATGTCAATGTGAATGTCAATGTGAATGACATGTCAATGTCAGTGTCAGTGTCAGTGAAAGTGTCATTGTCATTGTCAGTGTCAGTATCAGTGAAAGTGTCATTGTCAGTGTCAGTATCAGTGAAAGTGTCATTGTCATTGTCAGTGTCAGTGTCAGTGTCAGTGTCAGTGTCAGTGTCAGTGTCAGTGTCAGTGTCAGTGTCAGTGTCAGTGTCAGTGTCAGTGTCAATGTGAATGTGAATGTGAATGTGAATGTGAATGACATGTCAATGTCAGTGTCAGTGTCAGTGAAAGTGTCATTGTCATTGTCAGTGTCAGTATCAGTGAAAGTGTCATTGTCAGTGTCAGTATCAGTGAAAGTGTCATTGTCATTGTCAGTGTCAGTGTCAGTGTCAGTGTCAGTGTCAGTGTCAGTGTCAGTGTCAGTGTCAGTGTCAGTGTCAGTGTCAGTGTCAGTGTCAATGTCAATGTGAATGTGAATGTGAATGTGAATGTGAATGTGAATGTCAATGTCAATGTCAATGTGAATGTCAATGTGAATGTCAATGTGAATGTCAATGTGAATGTCAATGTGAATGTCAATGTCAATGTCAATGTGAATGTCAATGTCAATGTCAATGTCAATGTCAATGTGAATGTGAATGTGAATGTGAATGTGAATGTGAATGTGAATGTGAATGTGAATGTGAATGTGAATGTGAATGTGAATGTCGATGTCGATGTCGATGTCGATGTCGATGTCGATGTCGATGTCGATGTCGATGTCGATGTCGATGTCGATGTCAATGTCAATGTCCATGTCAATGTCAATGTCAATGTCAATGTCAATGTCAATGTCAATGTCAATGTCAAGGTCAATGTCAATGTCAATGTCAATGTCAATGTCAATGTCAATATCAATGTCACTGTCAATGTCAATGCGATTGCCAATGTCAATGTCAATGTCAATGTCAATGTGAATGTCAATGTCAATGTCAATGTCAATGTCAATGTCAATGTCAATGTGAATGTCAATGTGAATGTCAATGTCAATGTCAATGTCAATGTCAATGTGAATGTCAATGTGAATGTCAATGTCAATGTCAATGTCAATGTCAATGTCAATGTCAATGTCAATGTCAATGTCAATGTCAATGTCAATGCGATTGTCAATGTCAATGTCAATGTCAATGTCAATGTCAATGTCAATGTCAATGTGAATGTCGATGTGAATGTCAATGTCAATGTCAATGTCAATGTGAATGTCGATGTGAATGTCAATGTGAATGTCGATGTGAATGTCAATGTCAATGTCAATGTGAATGTCAATGTGAATGACATGTCAATGTCAGTGTCAGTGTCAGTGAAAGTGTCATTGTCATTGTCAGTGTCAGTATCAGTGAAAGTGTCATTGTCAGTGTCAGTATCAGTGAAAGTGTCATTGTCATTGTCAGTGTCAGTGTCAGTGTCAGTGTCAGTGTCAGTGTCAGTGTCAGTGTCAGTGTCAGTGTCAGTGTCAGTGTCAGTGTCAGTGTCAGTGTCAGTGTCAGTGTCAATGTGAATGTGAATGTGAATGTGAATGTGAATGACATGTCAATGTCAGTGTCAGTGTCAGTGAAAGTGTCATTGTCATTGTCAGTGTCAGTATCAGTGAAAGTGTCATTGTCAGTGTCAGTATCAGTGAAAGTGTCATTGTCATTGTCAGTGTCAGTGTCAGTGTCAGTGTCAGTGTCAGTGTCAGTGTCAGTGTCAGTGTCAGTGTCAGTGTCAGTGTCAGTGTCAGTGTCAATGTCAATGTGAATGTGAATGTGGATGTGAATGTGAATGTCAATGTCAATGTCAATGTGAATGTCAATGTGAATGTCAATGTGAATGTCAATGTGAATGTCAATGTGAATGTCAATGTCAATGTCAATGTGAATGTCAATGTCAATGTCAATGTCAATGTCAATGTCAATGTGAATGTGAATGTGAATGTGAATGTGAATGTGAATGTGAATGTGAATGTGAATGTGAATGTGAATGTGAATGTGAATGTCGATGTCGATGTCGATGTCGATGTCGATGTCGATGTCGATGTCGATGTCGATGTCAATGTCAATGTCCATGCGATTGTCAATGTCCATGTCAATGTCAATGTCAATGTCAATGTCAATGTCAATGTGAATGTCGATGTCAATGTCAATGTCAATGTCAATGTCAATGTGAAAGTCAATATGAATGTGACTGTGAATGTGAACGTGAATGTGTATGTCAATGTCAATGTCAATGTCAATGTCAATGTCAATGTCAATGTCAATGTCAATGTCAATGTCAATGTCAATGTCAATGTCAATGTCAATGTCAATGTCAATGTCAATGTCAATGTCAATGTCAATGTCAATGTCAATGTCAATGTCAATGTCAATGTCAATGTCAATGTCAATGTCAATGTCAATGTCAATGTCAATGTCAATGTCAATGTCAATGTCAATGTCAATGTCAATGTCAATGTCAAGGTCAATGTCAATGTCAATGTCAATGTCAATGTCAATGTCAATGTCAATGCGATTGCCAATGTCAATGTCAATGTGAATGTCAATGTGAATGTCAATGTGAATGTCAATGTCAATGTGAATGTCAATGTGAATGTCAATGTGAATGTCAATGTCAATGTCAATGTCAATGTGAATGTCAATGTGAATGTCAATGTCAATGTCAATGTCAATGTCAATGTCAATGTCAATGTCAATGTCAATGTCAATGTCAATGCGATTGTCAATGTCAATGTCAATGTCAATGTCAATGTCAATGTCAATGTCAATGTGAATGTCGATGTGAATGTCAATGTCAATGTCAATGTCAATGTGAATGTCGATGTGAATGTCAATGTCAATGTCAATGTGAATGTCAATGTGAATGACATGTCAATGTCAGTGTCAGTGTCAGTGAAAGTGTCATTGTCATTGTCAGTGTCAGTATCAGTGAAAGTGTCATTGTCAGTGTCAGTATCAGTGAAAGTGTCATTGTCATTGTCAGTGTCAGTGTCAGTGTCAGTGTCAGTGTCAGTGTCAGTGTCAGTGTCAGTGTCAGTGTCAGTGTCAGTGTCAGTGTCAGTGTCAGTGTCAGTGTCAGTGTCAGTGTCAGTGCCAGTGTCAATGTGAATGTGAATGTGAATGTGAATGTGAATGTGAATGTCAATGTCAATGTGAATGTCAATGTGAATGTCAATGTGAATGTCAATGTGAATGTCAATGTCAATGTCAATGTGAATGTCAATGTCAATGTCAATGTCAATGTGAATGTGAATGTGAATGTGAATGTGAATGTGAATGTGAATGTGAATGTCGATGTCGATGTCGATGTCGATGTCGATGTCGATGTCGATGTCGATGTCGATGTCGATGTCGATGTCGATGTCGATGTCGATGTCGATGTCGATGTCGATGTCGATGTCGATGTCGATGTCGATGTCGATATCGATGTCGATGTCGATGTCGATGTCGATGTCGATGTCGATGTCGATGTCGATGTCGATGTCGATGTCGATGTCGATGTCGATGTCGATGTCGATGTCGATGTCAATGTCAATGTCAATGTGAAAGTCAATATGAATGTGACTGTGAATGTGAACGTGAATGTGTATGTCAATGTCAATGTCAATGTCAATGTCAATGTCAATGTGAATGACATGTCAATGTCAGTGTCAGTGTCAGTGAAAGTGTCATTGTCATTGTCAGTGTCAGTATCAGTGAAAGTGTCATTGTCATTGTCAGTGTCAGTATCAGTGTCAGTGTCATTGTCAGTGTCAGTATCAGTGAAAGTGTCATTGTCATTGTCACTGTCAGTGTCAGTGTCAGTGTCAGTGTCAGTGTCAGTGTCAGTGTCAGTGTCAGTGTCAGTGTCAGTGTCAGTGTCAGTGTCAGTGTCAGTGTCAGTGTCAGTGTCAGTGTCAGTGTCAGTGTCAGTGTCAGTGTCAGTGTCAATGTGAATGTGAATGTGAATGTGAATGTGAATGTCGATGTCGATGTCGATGTCGATGTCGATGTCGATGTCGATGTCGATGTCGATGTCGATGTCGATGTCGATGTCGATGTCGATGTCGATGTCGATGTCGATGTCGATGTCGATGTCGATGTCGATGTCGATGTCGATGTCGATGTCGATGTCGATGTCGATGTCGATGTCGATGTCGATGTCGATGTCGATGTCGATGTCGATGTCGATGTCGATGTCGATGTCGATGTCGATGTCGATGTCGATGTCGATGTCAATGTCAATGTCAATGTGAAAGTCAATATGAATGTGACTGTGAATGTGAACGTGAATGTGTATGTCAATGTCAATGTCAATGTCAATGTCAATGTCAATGTGAATGACATGTCAATGTCAGTGTCAGTGTCAGTGAAAGTGTCATTGTCATTGTCAGTGTCAGTATCAGTGAAAGTGTCATTGTCATTGTCAGTGTCAGTGTCAGTGTCAGTGTCAGTGTCAGTGTCAATGTGAATGTGAATGTGAATGTCAATGTCAATGTCAATGTGAATGTCAATGTGAATGTCAATGTGAATGTCAATGTGAATGTCAATGTGAATGTCAATGTGAATGTCAATGTCAATGTCAATGTCAATGTCAATGTGAATGTCAATGTCAATGTCAATGTCAATGTCAATGTCAATGTCAATGTCAATGTCAATGTCAATGTCAATGTCAATGTCAATGTCAATGTCATTGTCAAGGTCAATGTCAATGTCAATGTCAATGTCAATGTCAATGTCAATGTCAATGTCAATGTCAATGTCAATGCGATTGCCAATGTCAATGTCAATGTCAATGTCAATGTGAATGTCAATGTCAATGTCAATGTCAATGTGAATGTCAATGTGAATGTCAATGTGAATGTGAATGTCAATGTCAATGTCAATGTGAATGTCAATGTGAATGTCAATGTCAATGTCAATGTCAATGTCAATGTCAATGTCAATGTCAATGTCAATGTCAATGTCAATGTCAATGTCAATGCGATTGTCAATGTCAATGTCAATGTCAATGTCAATGTCAATGTCAATGTCAATGTGAATGACATGTCAATGTCAGTGTCAGTGTCAGTGAAAGTGTCATTGTCATTGTCAGTGTCAGTATCAGTGAAAGTGTCATTGTCATTGTCAGTGTCAGTGTCAGTGTCAGTGTCAGTGTCAGTGTCAATGTGAATGTGAATGTGAATGTCAATGTCAATGTCAATGTGAATGTCAATGTGAATGTCAATGTGAATGTCAATGTGAATGTCAATGTGAATGTCAATGTGAATGTCAATGTCAATGTCAATGTCAATGTGAATGTGAATGTGAATGTGAATGTGAATGTGAATGTGAATGTGAATGTGAATGTGAATGTGAATGTGAATGTGAATGTGAATGTGAATGTGAATGTGAATGTGAATGTGAATGTGAATGTGAATGTGAATGTGAATGTGAATGTGAATGTGAATGTGAATGTGAATGTGAATGTGAATGTGAATGTGAATGTGAATGTGAATGTGAATGTGAATGTGAATGTGAATGTGAATGTGAATGTGAATGTGAATGTGAATGTGAATGTGAATGTGAATGTGAATGTGAATGTGAATGTGAATGTGAATGTGAATGTGAATGTGAATGTGAATGTGAATGTGAATGTGAATGTGAATGTGAATGTGAATGTGAATGTGAATGTGAATGTGAATGTGAATGTGAATGTGAATGTGAATGTGAATGTGAATGTGAATGTGAATGTGAATGTGAATGTGAATGTGAATGTGAATGTGAATGTGAATGTGAATGTGAATGTGAATGTGAATGTGAATGTGAATGTGAATGTGAATGTGAATGTGAATGTGAATGTGAATGTGAATGTGAATGTGAATGTGAATGTGAATGTGAATGTGAATGTGAATGTGAATGTGAATGTGAATGTGAATGTGAATGTGAATGTGAATGTGAATGTGAATGTGAATGTGAATGTGAATGTGAATGTGAATGTGAATGTGAATGTGAATGTGAATGTGAATGTGAATGTGAATGTGAATGTGAATGTGAATGTGAATGTGAATGTGAATGTGAATGTGAATGTGAATGTGAATGTGAATGTGAATGTGAATGTGAATGTGAATGTGAATGTGAATGTGAATGTGAATGTGAATGTGAATGTGAATGTCGATGTCGATGTCGATGTCGATGTCGATGTCGATGTCGATGTCGATGTCGATGTCGATGTCGATGTCGATGTCGATGTCAATGTCAATGTCAATGTGAAAGTCAATATGAATGTGACTGTGAATGTGAACGTGAACGTGAATGTGTATGTCAATGTCAATGTCAATGTCAATGTCAATGTCAATGTGAATGACATGTCAATGTCAGTGTCAGTGTCAGTGAAAGTGTCATTGTCATTGTCAGTGTCAGTATCAGTGAAAGTGTCATTGTCATTGTCAGTGTCAGTGTCAGTGTCAGTGTCAGTGTCAGTGTCAATGTGAATGTGAATGTGAATGTCAATGTCAATGTCAATGTGAATGTCAATGTGAATGTCAATGTGAATGTCAATGTGAATGTCAATGTGAATGTCAATGTGAATGTCAATGTCAATGTCAATGTCAATGTCAATGTGAATGTCAATGTCAATGTCAATGTCAATGTCAATGTCAATGTCAATGTCAATGTCAATGTCAATGTCAATGTCAATGTCAATGTCAATGTCAATGTCATTGTCAAGGTCAATGTCAATGTCAATGTCAATGTCAATGTCAATGTCAATGTCAATGTCAATGTCAATGTCAATGCGATTGCCAATGTCAATGTCAATGTGAATGTCAATGTGAATGTCAATGTGAATGTGAATGTCAATGTCAATGTCAATGTCAATGTGAATGTCAATGTGAATGTCAATGTCAATGTCAATGTCAATGTCAATGTCAATGTCAATGTCAATGTCAATGTCAATGTCAATGTCAATGTCAATGCGATTGTCAATGTCAATGTCAATGTCAATGTCAATGTCAATGTCAATGTGAATGACATGTCAATGTCAGTGTCAGTGTCAGTGAAAGTGTCATTGTCATTGTCAGTGTCAGTATCAGTGAAAGTGTCATTGTCATTGTCAGTGTCAGTGTCAGTGTCAGTGTCAGTGTCAGTGTCAATGTGAATGTGAATGTGAATGTCAATGTCAATGTCAATGTGAATGTCAATGTGAATGTCAATGTGAATGTCAATGTGAATGTCAATGTCAATGTCAATGTCAATGTCAATGTCAATGTCAATGTCAATGTCAATGTGAATGTGAATGTGAATGTGAATGTGAATGTGAATGTGAATGTGAATGTGAATGTGAATGTGAATGTGAATGTGAATGTGAATGTGAATGTGAATGTGAATGTGAATGTGAATGTGAATGTGAATGTGAATGTGAATGTGAATGTCAATGTCAATGCCAATGTCAATGTCAATGCGATTGCCAATGTCAATGTCAATGTCAATGTCAATGTGAATGTCAATGTCAATGTCAATGTCAATGTGAATGTCAATGTGAATGTCAATGTGAATGTCAATGTCAATGTCAATGTCAATGTGAATGTCAATGTGAATGTCAATGTCAATGTCAATGTCAATGTCAATGTCAATGTCCATGTCAATGTCAATGTCAATGTCAATGTCAATGTCAATGCGATTGTCAATGTCAATGTCAATGTCAATGTCAATGTCAATGTCAATGTGAATATCGATGTGAATGTCAATGTCAATGTCAATGTCAATGTGAATGTCGATGTGAATGTCAATGTGAATGTCGATGTGAATGTCAATGTCAATGTCAATGTGAATGTCAATGTGAATGACATGTCAATGTCAGTGTCAGTGTCAGTGAAAGTGTCATTGTTATTGTCAGTGTCAGTATCAGTGAAAGTGTCATTGTCAGTGTCAGTATCAGTGAAAGTGTCATTGTCATTGTCACTGTCAGTGTCAGTGTCAGTGTCAGTGTCAGTGTCAGTGTCAGTGTCAGTGTCAGTGTCAGTGTCAGTGTCAGTGTCAATGTGAATGTGAATGTGAATGTGAATGTGAATGTGAATGTCAATGTCAATGTGAATGTCAATGTGAATGTCAATGTGAATGTCAATGTGAATGTCAATGTCAATGTCAATGTGAATGTCAATGTCAATGTGAATGTGAATGTGAATGTGAATGTGAATGTGAATGTGAATGTCGATGTCGATGTCGATGTCGATGTCGATGTCGATGTCGATGTCAATGTCAATGTCAATGTGAAAGTCAATATGAATGTGACTGTGAATGTGACTGTGAATGTGAACGTGAATGTCAATGTCAATGTCAATGTCAATGTCAATGTCAATGTCAATGTCAATGTCAATGTCAATGTCAATGTCAATGTCAATGTCAATGTCAATGTCAATGTCAATGTCAATGTCAATGTCAATGTCAATGTCAATGTCAATGTCAATGTCAATGTCAATGTCAATGTCAAGGTCAATGTCAATGTCAATGTCAATGTCAATGTCAATGTCAATGCCAATGTCAATGTCAATGCGATTGCCAATGTCAATGTCAATGTCAATGTCAATGTGAATGTCAATGTCAATGTCAATGTCAATGTGAATGTCAATGTGAATGTCAATGTGAATGTCAATGTCAATGTCAATGTCAATGTGAATGTGAATGTGAATGTGAATGTGAATGTGAATGTGAATGTGAATGTGAATGTGAATGTGAATGTGAATGTGAATGTGAATGTGAATGTGAATGTGAATGTGAATGTGAATGTGAATGTGAATGTGAATGTGAATGTGAATGTGAATGTGAATGTGAATGTGAATGTGAATGTGAATGTGAATGTGAATGTGAATGTGAATGTGAATGTGAATGTGAATGTGAATGTGAATGTGAATGTGAATGTGAATGTGAATGTGAATGTGAATGTGAATGTGAATGTGAATGTGAATGTGAATGTGAATGTGAATGTGAATGTGAATGTGAATGTGAATGTGAATGTGAATGTGAATGTGAATGTGAATGTGAATGTGAATGTGAATGTGAATGTGAATGTGAATGTGAATGTGAATGTGAATGTGAATGTGAATGTGAATGTGAATGTGAATGTGAATGTGAATGTGAATGTGAATGTGAATGTGAATGTGAATGTGAATGTGAATGTGAATGTGAATGTGAATGTGAATGTGAATGTGAATGTGAATGTGAATGTGAATGTGAATGTGAATGTGAATGTGAATGTGAATGTGAATGTGAATGTGAATGTGAATGTGAATGTGAATGTGAATGTGAATGTGAATGTGAATGTGAATGTGAATGTGAATGTGAATGTGAATGTGAATGTGAATGTGAATGTGAATGTGAATGTGAATGTGAATGTGAATGTGAATGTGAATGTGAATGTGAATGTGAATGTGAATGTGAATGTGAATGTGAATGTGAATGTGAATGTGAATGTGAATGTGAATGTGAATGTGAATGTGAATGTGAATGTGAATGTGAATGTGAATGTGAATGTGAATGTGAATGTGAATGTGAATGTGAATGTGAATGTCGATGTCGATGTCGATGTCGATGTCGATGTCGATGTCGATGTCGATGTCGATGTCGATGTCGATGTCGATGTCGATGTCGATGTCGATGTCGATGTCGATGTCGATGTCGATGTCGATGTCGATGTCGATGTCGATGTCGATGTCGATGTCAATGTCAATGTCAATGTGAAAGTCAATATGAATGTGACTGTGAATGTGAACGTGAATGTGTATGTCAATGTCAATGTCAATGTCAATGTCAATGTCAATGTCAATGTCAATGTCAATGTCAATGTCAATGTCAATGTCAATGTCAATGTCAATGTCAATGTCAATGTCAATGTCAATGTCAATGTCAATGTCAATGTCAAGGTCAATGTCAATGTCAATGTCAATGTCAATGTCAATGTCAATGTCAATGCCAATGTCAATGTCAATGCGATTGCCAATGTCAATGTCAATGTCAATGTCAATGTGAATGTCAATGTCAATGTGAATGTCAATGTGAATGTCAATGTGAATGTCAATGTCAATGTCAATGTCAATGTGAATGTCAATGTGAATGTCAATGTCAATGTCAATGTCAATGTCAATGTCAATGTCCATGTCAATGTCAATGTCAATGTCAATGTCAATGCGATTGTCAATGTCAATGTCAATGTCAATGTCAATGTCAATGTCAATGTGAATATCGATGTGAATGTCAATGTCAATGTCAATGTCAATGTGAATGTCGATGTGAATGTCAATGTGAATGTCGATGTGAATGTCAATGTCAATGTCAATGTGAATGTCAATGTGAATGACATGTCAATGTCAGTGTCAGTGTCAGTGAAAGTGTCATTGTTATTGTCAGTGTCAGTATCAGTGAAAGTGTCATTGTCAGTGTCAGTATCAGTGAAAGTGTCATTGTCATTGTCACTGTCAGTGTCAGTGTCAGTGTCAGTGTCAGTGTCAGTGTCAGTGTCAGTGTCAGTGTCAGTGTCAGTGTCAGTGTCAATGTGAATGTGAATGTGAATGTGAATGTGAATGTGAATGTCAATGTCAATGTGAATGTCAATGTGAATGTCAATGTGAATGTCAATGTGAATGTCAATGTCAATGTCAATGTGAATGTCAATGTCAATGTGAATGTGAATGTGAATGTGAATGTGAATGTGAATGTGAATGTCGATGTCGATGTCGATGTCGATGTCGATGTCGATGTCGATGTCAATGTCAATGTCAATGTGAAAGTCAATATGAATGTGACTGTGAATGTGAACGTGAATGTCAATGTCAATGTCAATCTCAATGTCAATGTCAATGTCAATGTCAATGTCAATGTCAATGTCAATGTCAATGTCAATGTCAATGTCAATGTCAATGTCAATGTCAATGTCAATGTCAATGTCAATGTCAATGTCAATGTCAATGTCAATGTCAATGTCAATGTCAAGGTCAATGTCAATGTCAATGTCAATGTCAATGTCAATGTCAATGCCAATGTCAATGTCAATGCGATTGCCAATGTCAATGTCAATGTCAATGTCAATGTGAATGTCAATGTCAATGTCAATGTCAATGTGAATGTCAATGTGAATGTCAATGTGAATGTCAATGTCAATGTCAATGTGAATGTGAATGTGAATGTGAATGTGAATGTGAATGTGAATGTGAATGTGAATGTGAATGTGAATGTGAATGTGAATGTGAATGTGAATGTGAATGTGAATGTGAATGTGAATGTGAATGTGAATGTGAATGTGAATGTGAATGTGAATGTGAATGTGAATGTGAATGTGAATGTGAATGTGAATGTGAATGTGAATGTGAATGTGAATGTGAATGTGAATGTGAATGTGAATGTGAATGTGAATGTGAATGTGAATGTGAATGTGAATGTGAATGTGAATGTGAATGTGAATGTGAATGTGAATGTGAATGTGAATGTGAATGTGAATGTGAATGTGAATGTGAATGTGAATGTGAATGTGAATGTGAATGTGAATGTGAATGTGAATGTGAATGTGAATGTGAATGTGAATGTGAATGTGAATGTGAATGTGAATGTGAATGTGAATGTGAATGTGAATGTGAATGTGAATGTGAATGTGAATGTGAATGTGAATGTGAATGTGAATGTGAATGTGAATGTGAATGTGAATGTGAATGTGAATGTGAATGTGAATGTGAATGTGAATGTGAATGTGAATGTGAATGTGAATGTGAATGTGAATGTGAATGTGAATGTGAATGTGAATGTGAATGTGAATGTGAATGTGAATGTGAATGTGAATGTGAATGTGAATGTGAATGTGAATGTGAATGTGAATGTGAATGTGAATGTGAATGTGAATGTGAATGTGAATGTGAATGTGAATGTGAATGTGAATGTGAATGTGAATGTGAATGTGAATGTGAATGTGAATGTGAATGTGAATGTGAATGTGAATGTGAATGTGAATGTGAATGTGAATGTGAATGTGAATGTGAATGTGAATGTGAATGTGAATGTCAATGTCAATGTCAATGTGAATGTCAATGTGAATGTCAATGTGAATGTCAATGTGAATGTCAATGTGAATGTCAATGTCAATGTGAATGTGAATGTGAATGTCAATGTCAATGTCAATGTGAATGTGAATGTGAATGTGAATGTGAATGTGAATGTGAATGTGAATGTGAATGTGAATGTGAATGTCGATGTCGATGTCGATGTCGATGTCAATGTCGATGTCGATGTCGATGTCGATGTCGATGTCGATGTCGATGTCGATGTCGATGTCGATGTCGATGTCGATGTCGATGTCGATGTCGATGTCGATGTCGATGTCGATGTCGATGTCGATGTCGATGTCGATGTCGATGTCGATGTCGATGTCGATGTCGATGTCGATGTCGATGTCGATGTCGATGTCGATGACAATGTCAATGTCCATGTCAATGTCAATGTCAATGTCAATGTCAATGTCAATGTCAATGTCAATGTCAAGGTCAATGTCAATGTCAATGTCAATGTCAATGTCAATGTCAATATCAATGTCAATGTCAATGTCAATGCGATTGCCAATGTCAATGTCAATGTCAATGTCAATGTGAATGTCAATGTCAATGTCAATGTCAATGTCAATGTCAATGTCAATGTCAATGTGAATATCAATGTGAATGTCAATGTCAATGTCAATGTCAATGTGAATGTCAATGTGAATGTCAATGTCAATGTCAATGTCAATGTCAATGTCAATGTCAATGTCAATGTCAATGTCAATGTCAATGTCAATGCGATTGTCAATGTCAATGTCAATGTCAATGTCAATGTCAATGTCAATGTCAATGTGAATGTCGATGTGAATGTCAATGTCAATGTCAATGTCAATGTGAATGTCGATGTGAATGTCAATGTGAATGTCGATGTGAATGTCAATGTCAATGTCAATGTGAATGTCAATGTGAATGACATGTCAATGTCAGTGTCAGTGTCAGTGAAAGTGTCATTGTCATTGTCAGTGTCAGTATCAGTGAAAGTGTCATTGTCAGTGTCAGTATCAGTGAAAGTGTCATTGTCATTGTCAGTGTCAGTGTCAGTGTCAGTGTCAGTGTCAGTGTCAGTGTCAGTGTCAGTGTCAGTGTCAGTGTCAGTGTCAGTGTCAGTGTCAATGTGAATGTGAATGTGAATGTGAATGTGAATGACATGTCAATGTCAGTGTCAGTGTCAGTGAAAGTGTCATTGTCATTGTCAGTGTCAGTATCAGTGAAAGTGTCATTGTCAGTGTCAGTATCAGTGAAAGTGTCATTGTCATTGTCAGTGTCAGTGTCAGTGTCAGTGTCAGTGTCAGTGTCAGTGTCAGTGTCAGTGTCAGTGTCAGTGTCAGTGTCAGTGTCAGTGTCAATGTCAATGTGAATGTGAATGTGAATGTGAATGTGAATGTGAATGTCAATGTCAATGTCAATGTGAATGTCAATGTGAATGTCAATGTGAATGTCAATGTGAATGTCAATGTGAATGTCAATGTCAATGTCAATGTGAATGTCAATGTCAATGTCAATGTCAATGTCAATGTGAATGTGAATGTGAATGTGAATGTGAATGTGAATGTGAATGTGAATGTGAATGTGAATGTGAATGTGAATGTGAATGTCGATGTCGATGTCGATGTCGATGTCGATGTCGATGTCGATGTCGATGTCGATGTCGATGTCGATGTCGATGTCAATGTCAATGTCCATGTCAATGTCAATGTCAATGTCAATGTCAATGTCAATGTCAATGTCAATGTCAAGGTCAATGTCAATGTCAATGTCAATGTCAATGTCAATGTCAATATCAATGTCACTGTCAATGTCAATGCGATTGCCAATGTCAATGTCAATGTCAATGTCAATGTGAATGTCAATGTCAATGTCAATGTCAATGTCAATGTCAATGTCAATGTGAATGTCAATGTGAATGTCAATGTCAATGTCAATGTCAATGTCAATGTGAATGTCAATGTGAATGTCAATGTCAATGTCAATGTCAATGTCAATGTCAATGTCAATGTCAATGTCAATGTCAATGTCAATGTCAATGCGATTGTCAATGTCAATGTCAATGTCAATGTCAATGTCAATGTCAATGTCAATGTGAATGTCGATGTGAATGTCAATGTCAATGTCAATGTCAATGTGAATGTCGATGTGAATGTCAATGTGAATGTCGATGTGAATGTCAATGTCAATGTCAATGTGAATGTCAATGTGAATGACATGTCAATGTCAGTGTCAGTGTCAGTGAAAGTGTCATTGTCATTGTCAGTGTCAGTATCAGTGAAAGTGTCATTGTCAGTGTCAGTATCAGTGAAAGTGTCATTGTCATTGTCAGTGTCAGTGTCAGTGTCAGTGTCAGTGTCAGTGTCAGTGTCAGTGTCAGTGTCAGTGTCAGTGTCAGTGTCAGTGTCAGTGTCAGTGTCAGTGTCAGTGTCAATGTGAATGTGAATGTGAATGTGAATGTGAATGACATGTCAATGTCAGTGTCAGTGTCAGTGAAAGTGTCATTGTCATTGTCAGTGTCAGTATCAGTGAAAGTGTCATTGTCAGTGTCAGTATCAGTGAAAGTGTCATTGTCATTGTCAGTGTCAGTGTCAGTGTCAGTGTCAGTGTCAGTGTCAGTGTCAGTGTCAGTGTCAGTGTCAGTGTCAGTGTCAGTGTCAGTGTCAGTGTCAGTGTCAATGTCAATGTGAATGTGAATGTGGATGTGAATGTGAATGTCAATGTCAATGTCAATGTGAATGTCAATGTGAATGTCAATGTGAATGTCAATGTGAATGTCAATGTGAATGTCAATGTCAATGTCAATGTGAATGTCAATGTCAATGTCAATGTCAATGTCAATGTGAATGTGAATGTGAATGTGAATGTGAATGTGAATGTGAATGTGAATGTGAATGTGAATGTGAATGTGAATGTGAATGTCGATGTCGATGTCGATGTCGATGTCGATGTCGATGTCGATGTCGATGTCGATGTCAATGTCAATGTCCATGCGATTGTCAATGTCAATGTCAATGTCAATGTCAATGTCAATGTCAATGTCAATGTGAATGTCGATGTCAATGTCAATGTCAATGTCAATGTCAATGTGAAAGTCAATATGAATGTGACTGTGAATGTGAACGTGAATGTGTATGTCAATGTCAATGTCAATGTCAATGTCAATGTCAATGTCAATGTCAATGTCAATGTCAATGTCAATGTCAATGTCAATGTCAATGTCAATGTCAATGTCAATGTCAATGTCAATGTCAATGTCAATGTCAATGTCAATGTCAATGTCAATGTCAATGTCAATGTCAATGTCAATGTCAATGTCAATGTCAATGTCAATGTCAATGTCAATGTCAATGTCAATGTCAATGTCAAGGTCAATGTCAATGTCAATGTCAATGTCAATGTCAATGTCAATGTCAATGCGATTGCCAATGTCAATGTCAATGTGAATGTCAATGTGAATGTCAATGTGAATGTCAATGTCAATGTGAATGTCAATGTGAATGTCAATGTGAATGTCAATGTCAATGTCAATGTCAATGTGAATGTCAATGTGAATGTCAATGTCAATGTCAATGTCAATGTCAATGTCAATGTCAATGTCAATGTCAATGTCAATGTCAATGCGATTGTCAATGTCAATGTCAATGTCAATGTCAATGTCAATGTCAATGTCAATGTGAATGTCGATGTGAATGTCAATGTCAATGTCAATGTCAATGTGAATGTCGATGTGAATGTCAATGTCAATGTCAATGTGAATGTCAATGTGAATGACATGTCAATGTCAGTGTCAGTGTCAGTGAAAGTGTCATTGTCATTGTCAGTGTCAGTATCAGTGAAAGTGTCATTGTCAGTGTCAGTATCAGTGAAAGTGTCATTGTCATTGTCAGTGTCAGTGTCAGTGTCAGTGTCAGTGTCAGTGTCAGTGTCAGTGTCAGTGTCAGTGTCAGTGTCAGTGTCAGTGTCAGTGTCAGTGTCAGTGTCAGTGTCAGTGTCAGTGCCAGTGTCAATGTGAATGTGAATGTGAATGTGAATGTGAATGTGAATGTCAATGTCAATGTGAATGTCAATGTGAATGTCAATGTGAATGTCAATGTGAATGTCAATGTCAATGTCAATGTGAATGTCAATGTCAATGTCAATGTCAATGTGAATGTGAATGTGAATGTGAATGTGAATGTGAATGTGAATGTGAATGTGAATGTCGATGTCGATGTCGATGTCGATGTCGATGTCGATGTCGATGTCGATGTCGATGTCGATGTCGATGTCGATGTCGATGTCGATGTCGATGTCGATGTCGATGTCGATGTCGATGTCGATGTCGATGTCGATGTCAATGTCAATGTCCATGCGATTGTCAATGTCCATGTCAATGTCAATGTCAATGTCAATGTCAATGTCAATGTGAATGTCGATGTCAATGTCAATGTCAATGTCAATGTCAATGTCAATGTGAAAGTCAATATGAATGTGAACGTGAATGTGTATGTCAATGTCAATGTCAATGTCAATGTCAATGTCAATGTCAATGTCAATGTCAATGTCAATGTCAATGTCAATGTCAATGTCAATGTCAATGTCAATGTCAATGTCAATGTCAATGTCAATGTCAATGTCAATGTCAATGTCAATGTCAATGTCAATGTCAATGTCAATGTCAATGTCAATGTCAATGTCAATGTCAATGTCAATGTCAATGTCAATGTCAATGTCAATGTCAATGTCAATGTCAATGTCAATGTCAATGTCAATGTCAATGTCAAGGTCAATGTCAATGTCAATGTCAATGTCAATGTCAATGTCAATGTCAATGCGATTGCCAATGTCAATGTCAATGTGAATGTCAATGTCAATGTCAATGTCAATGTGAATGTCAATGTGAATGTCAATGTGAATGTCAATGTCAATGTCAATGTCAATGTGAATGTCAATGTGAATGTCAATGTCAATGTCAATGTCAATGTCAATGTCAATGTCAATGTCAATGTCAATGTCAATGTCAATGTCAATGTCAATGTCAATGTCAATGCGATTGTCAATGTCAATGTCAATGTCAATGTCAATGTCAATGTCAATGTCAATGTGAATGTCAATGTGAATGACATGTCAATGTCAGTGTCAGTGTCAGTGAAAGTGTCATTGTCATTGTCAGTGTCAGTATCAGTGAAAGTGTCATTGTCATTGTCAGTGTCAGTGTCAGTGTCAGTGTCAGTGTCAGTGTCAGTGTCAGTGTCAGTGTCAGTGTCAGTGTCAGTGTCAGTGTCAGTGTCAGTGTCAGTGTCAGTGTCAGTGTCAGTGTCAATGTGAATGTGAATGTGAATGTGAATGTGAATGTGAATGTGAATGTCAATGTCAATGTGAATGTCAATGTGAATGTCAATGTGAAAGTCAATGTGAATGTCAATGTCAATGTCAATGTGAATGTCAATGTCAATGTCAATGTCAATGTCAATGTGAATGTGAATGTGAATGTGAATGTGAATGTGAATGTGAATGTGAATGTGAATGTGAATGTCGATGTCGATGTCGATGTCGATGTCGATGTCGATGTCGATGTCGATGTCGATGTCGATGTCGATGTCGATGTCGATGTCAATGTCAATGTCCATGCGATTGTCAATGTCCATGTCAATGTCAATGTCAATGTCAATGTCAATGTCAATGTCAATGTCGATGTCAATGTCAATGTCAATGTCAATGTCAATGTGAAAGTCAATATGAATGTGACTGTGAATGTCAATGTGAAAGTCAATGTGAATGTCAATGTCAATGTCAATGTCAATGTCAATGTGAATGTCAATGTCAATGTCAATGTCAATGTCAATGTGAATGTGAATGTGAATGTGAATGTGAATGTGAATGTGAATGTGAATGTGAATGTGAATGTCGATGTCGATGTCGATGTCGATGTCGATGTCGATGTCGATGTCGATGTCGATGTCGATGTCGATGTCGATGTCGATGTCAATGTCAATGTCCATGCGATTGTCAATGTCCATGTCAATGTCAATGTCAATGTCAATGTCAATGTCAATGTCAATGTCGATGTCAATGTCAATGTCAATGTCAATGTCAATGTGAAAGTCAATATGAATGTGACTGTGAATGTGAACGTGAATGTGTATGTCAATGTCAATGTCAATGTCAATGTCAATGTCAATGTCAATGTCAATGTCAATGTCAATGTCAATGTCAATGTCAATGTCAATGTCAATGTCAATGTCAATGTCAATGTCAATGTCAATGTCAATGTCAATGTCAATGTCAATGTCAATGTCAATGTCAATGTCAATGTCAATGTCAAGGTCAATGTCAATGTCAATGTCAATGTCAATGTCAATGTCAATGTCAATGTCAATGCGATTGCCAATGTCAATGTCAATGTGAATGTCAATGTGAATGTCAATGTCAATGTCAATGTCAATGTGAATGTCAATGTGAATGTCAATGTGAATGTCAATGTCAATGTCAATGTCAATGTGAATGTCAATGTGAATGTCAATGTCAATGTCAATGTCAATGTCAATGTCAATGTCAATGTCAATGTCAATGTCAATGTCAATGTCAATGTCAATGTCAATGTCAATGCGATTGTCAATGTCAATGTCAATGTCAATGTCAATGTCAATGTCAATGTCAATGTGAATGTCGATGTGAATGTCAATGTCAATGTCAATGTCAATGTGAATGTCGATGTGAATGTCAATGTGAATGTCGATGTGAATGTCAATGTCAATGTCAATGTGAATGTCAATGTGAATGACATGTCAATGTCAGTGTCAGTGTCAGTGAAAGTGTCATTGTCATTGTCAGTGTCAGTATCAGTGAAAGTGTCATTGTCAGTGTCAGTATCAGTGAAAGTGTCATTGTCATTGTCATTGTCAGTGTCAGTGTCAGTGTCAGTGTCAGTGTCAGTGTCAGTGTCAGTGTCAGTGTCAGTGTCAG
>OZ020496.1:23806678-23814178 GCA_963971365.1 Lasioglossum villosulum | reverse complement strand
GTCAGTATCAGTGAAAGTGTCATTGTCATTGTCAGTGTCAGTGTCAGTGTCAGTGTCAGTGTCAGTGTCAATGTGAATGTGAATGTGAATGTCAATGTCAATGTCAATGTGAATGTCAATGTGAATGTCAATGTGAATGTCAATGTGAATGTCAATGTGAATGTGAATGTCAATGTGAATGTGAATGTGAATGTCAATGTCAATGTCAATGTCAATGTCAATGTCAATGTCAATGTGAATGTGAATGTGAATGTGAATGTGAATGTGAATGTCGATGTCGATGTCGATGTCGATGTCGATGTCGATGTCAATGTCAATGTCCATGCGATTGTCAATGTCCATGTCAATGTCAATGTCAATGTCAATGTCAATGTCAATGTGAATGTCGATGTCAATGTCAATGTCAATGTCCATGTCAATGTGAAAGTCAATATGAATGTGACTGTGAATGTGAACGTGAATGTGTATGTCAATGTCAATGTCAATGTCAATGTCAATGTCAATGTCAATGTCAATGTCAATGTCAATGTCAATGTCAATGTCAATGTCAATGTCAATGTCAATGTCAATGTCAATGTCAATGTCAATGTCAATGTCAATGTCAATGTCAATGTCAATGTCAATGTCAATGTCAATGTCAATGTCAATGTCAATGTCAATGTCAATGTCAATGTCAATGTCAAGGTCAATGTCAATGTCAATGTCAATGTCAATGTCAATGTCAATGCGATTGCCAATGTCAATGTCAATGTGAATGTCAATGTGAATGTCAATGTCAATGGCAATGTCAATGTGAATGTCAATGTGAATGTCAATGTGAATGTCAATGTCAATGTCAATGTCAATGTGAATGTCAATGTGAATGTCAATGTCAATGTCAATGTCAATGTCAATGTCAATGTCAATGTCAATGTCAATGTCAATGTCAATGTCAATGTCAATGTCAATGCGATTGTCAATGTCAATGTCAATGTCAATGTCAATGTCAATGTCAATGTCAATGTGAATGTCGATGTGAATGTCAATGTCAATGTCAATGTCAATGTGAATGTCAATGTGAATGTCAATGTGAATGTCAATGTCAATGTCAATGTCAATGTGAATGTCAATGTGAATGTCAATGTCAATGTCAATGTCAATGTCAATGTCAATGTCAATGTCAATGTCAATGTCAATGCGATTGTCAATGTCAATGTCAATGTCAATGTCAATGTCAATGTCAATGTCAATGTGAATGTCGATGTGAATGTCAATGTCAATGTGAATGTCGATGAGAATGTCAATGTGAATGTCGATGTGAATGTCAATGTCAATGTCAATGTGAATGTCAATGTGAATGACATGTCAATGTCAGTGTCAGTGTCAGTGAAAGTGTCATTGTCATTGTCAGTGTCAGTATCAGTGAAAGTGTCATTGTCAGTGTCAGTATCAGTGAAAGTGTCATTGTCATTGTCAGTGTCAGTGTCAGTGTCAGTGTCAGTGTCAGTGTCAGTGTCAGTGTCAGTGTCAGTGTCAGTGTCAGTGTCAGTGTCAGTGTCAGTGTCAGTGTCAGTGTCAGTGTCAGTGTCAGTGTCAGTGTCAGTGTCAGTGTCAGTGTCAGTGTCAGTGTCAGTGTCAGTGTCAATGTGAATGTGAATGTGAATGTGAATGTGAATGTGAATGTGAATGTGAATGTGAATGTGAATGTGAATGTGAATGTGAATGTGAATGTGAATGTGAATGTCAATGTCAATGTCAATGTCAATGTCAATGTCAATGTCAATGTCAATGTCAATGTCAATGTCAATGTGAATGACATGTCAATGTCAGTGTCAGTGTCAGTGAAAGTGTCATTGTCATTGTCAGTGTCAGTATCAGTGAAAGTGTCATTGTCATTGTCAGTGTCAGTGTCAGTGTCAGTGTCAGTGTCAGTGTCAATGTGAATGTGAATGTGAATGTCAATGTCAATGTCAATGTGAATGTCAATGTGAATGTCAATGTGAATGTCAATGTGAATGTCAATGTGAATGTCAATGTCAATGTGAATGTGAATGTCAATGTCAATGTGAATGTGAATGTGAATGTGAATGTGAATGTGAATGTGAATGTGAATGTGAATGTGAATGTCGATGTCGATGTCGATGTCGATGTCGATGTCGATGTCGATGTCGATGTCGATGTCGATGTCGATGTCGATGTCGATGTCGATGTCAATGTCAATGTCAATGCGATTGTCAATGTCAATGTCAATGTCAATGTCAATGTCAATGTCAATGTCAATGTCAATGTGAATGTCGATGTCAATGTCAATGTCAATGTCAATGTCAATGTGAAAGTCAATATGAATGTGACTGTGAATGTGAACGTGAATGTGTATGTCAATGTCAATGTCAATGTCAATGTCAATGTCAATGTCAATGTCAATGTCAATGTCAATGTCAATGTCAATGTCAATGTCAATGTCAATGTCAATGTCAATGTCAATGTCAATGTCAATGTCAATGTCAATGTCAATGTCAATGTCAATGTCAATGTCAATGTCAATGTCAATGTCAGTGTCAGTGTCAGTGAAAGTGTCATTGTCATTGTCATTGTCAGTGTCAGTATCAGTGAAAGTGTCATTGTCATTGTCAGTGTCAGTGTCAGTGTCAGTGTCAGTGTCAGTGTCAGTGTCAGTGTCAGTGTCAGTGTCAGTGTCAGTGTCAGTGTCAGTGTCAGTGTCAGTGTCAATGTGAATGTGAATGTCAATGTCAATGTGAATGTCAATGTCAATGTGAATGTCAATGTGAATGTCAATGTGAAAGTCAATGTGAATGTCAATGTCAATGTCAATGTGAATGTGAATGTGAATGTGAATGTGAATGTGAATGTGAATGTGAATGTGAATGTGAATGTGAATGTGAATGTGAATGTGAATGTCGATGTCGATGTCGATGTCGATGTCGATGTCGATGTCGATGTCGATGTCGATGTCGATGTCGAGTCGATGTCAATGTCAATGTCCATGCGATTGTCAATGTCCATGTCAATGTCAATGTCAATGTCAATGTCAATGTCAATGTGAATGTCGATGTCAATGTCAATGTCAATGTCAATGTCAATGTGAAAGTCAATATGAATGTGACTGTGAATGTGAACGTGAATGTGTATGTCAATGTCAATGTCAATGTCAATGTCAATGTCAATGTCAATGTCAATGTCAATGTCAATGTCAATGTCAATGTCAATGTCAATGTCAATGTCAATGTCAATGTCAATGTCAATGTCAATGTCAATGTCAATGTCAATGTCAATGTCAATGTCAATGTCAATGTCAATGTCAATGTCAATGTCAATGTCAATGTCAATGTCAATGTCAATGTCAATGTCAATGTCAATGTCAAGGTCAATGTCAATGTCAATGTCAATGTCAATGTCAATGTCAATGTCAATGTCAATGTCAATGCGATTGCCAATGTCAATGTCAATGTGAATGTCAATGTGAATGTCAATGTCAATGTCAATGTCAATGTGAATGTCAATGTGAATGTCAATGTGAATGTCAATGTCAATGTCAATGTCAATGTGAATGTCAATGTGAATGTCAATGTCAATGTCAATGTCAATGTCAATGTCAATGTCAATGTCAATGTCAATGTCAATGCGATTGTCAATGTCAATGTCAATGTCAATGTCAATGTCAATGTCAATGTCAATGTGAATGTCGATGTGAATGTCAATGTCAATGTGAATGTCGATGTGAATGTCAATGTGAATGTCGATGTGAATGTCAATGTCAATGTCAATGTCAATGTCAATGTGAATGTCATGTCAATGTCAGTGTCAGTGTCAGTGAAAGTGTCATTGTCATTGTCAGTGTCAGTATCAGTGAAAGTGTCATTGTCAGTGTCAGTATCAGTGAAAGTGTCATTGTCATTGTCAGTGTCAGTGTCAGTGTCAGTGTCAGTGTCAGTGTCAGTGTCAGTGTCAGTGTCAGTGTCAGTGTCAGTGTCAGTGTCAGTGTCAGTGTCAGTGTCAGTGTCAGTGTCAGTGTCAGTGTCAATGTGAATGTGAATGTGAATGTGAATGTGAATGTGAATGTGAATGTGAATGTGAATGTCAATGTCAATGTCAATGTCAATGTCAATGTCAATGTCAATGTCAATGTCAATGTCAATGTCAATGTCAATGTCAATGTCAATGTGAATGACATGTCAATGTCAGTGTCAGTGTCAGTGAAAGTGTCATTGTCATTGTCAGTGTCAGTATCAGTGAAAGTGTCATTGTCATTGTCAGTGTCAGTGTCAGTGTCAGTGTCAGTGTCAGTGTCAATGTGAATGTGAATGTGAATGTCAATGTCAATGTCAATGTGAATGTCAATGTGAATGTCAATGTGAATGTCAATGTGAATGTCAATGTGAATGTCAATGTCAATGTGAATGTGAATGTCAATGTGAATGTGAATGTGAATGTGAATGTGAATGTGAATGTGAATGTGAATGTGAATGTGAATGTGAATGTGAATGTGAATGTGAATGTGAATGTGAATGTCGATGTCGATGTCGATGTCGATGTCGATGTCGATGTCGATGTCGATGTCGATGTCGATGTCGATGTCGATGTCGATGTCGATGTCGATGTCGATGTCGATGTCGATGTCGATGTCGATGTCGATGTCGATGTCAATGTCAATGTCAATGCGATTGTCAATGTCAATGTCAATGTCAATGTCAATGTCAATGTCAATGTCAATGTGAATGTCGATGTCAATGTCAATGTCAATGTCAATGTCAATGTGAAAGTCAATATGAATGTGACTGTGAATGTGAACGTGAATGTGTATGTCAATGTCAATGTCAATGTCAATGTCAATGTCAATGTCAATGTGAATGTCAATGTGAATGTCAATGTGAATGTCAATGTCAATGTCAATGCGATTGTCAATGTCAATGTGAATGTGAATGTGAATGTGAATGTGAATGTGAATGTGAATGTGAATGTGAATGTGAATGTGAATGTGAATGTCGATGTCGATGTCGATGTCGATGTCGATGTCGATGTCGATGTCGATGTCGATGTCGATGTCGATGTCGATGTCGATGTCGATGTCGATGTCGATGTCGATGTCGATGTCGATGTCGATGTCGATGTCGATGTCGATGTCGATGTCAATGTCAATGTCAATGCGATTGTCAATGTCAATGTCAATGTCAATGTCAATGTCAATGTCAATGTCAATGTCAATGTCAATGTCAATGTCAATGTCAATGTCAATGTCAATGTCAATGTCAATGTCAATGTCAATGTCAATGTCAATGTCAATGTCAATGTCAATGTCAATGTCAATGTCAATGTCAATGTCAATGTCAATGTCAATGTCAATGTCAATGTCAATGTCAATGTCAATGTCAATGTCAATGTCAATGTCAATGTCAATGTCAATGTCAATGTCAAGGTCAATGTCAATGTCAATGTCAATGTCAATGTCAATGTCAATGTCAATGTCAATGCGATTGCCAATGTCAATGTCAATGTCAATGTCAATGTGAATGTCAATGTCAATGTCAATGTCAATGTCAATGTGAATGTCAATGTGAATGTCAATGTGAATGTCAATGTCAATGTCAATGTGAATGTCAATGTCAATGTCAATGTCAATGTCAATGTCAATGTCAATGTCAATGTCAATGTCAATGTCAATGTCAATGTCAATGTCAATGTCAATGTCAATGTCAATGTCAATGTCAATGTCAATGTCAATGTCAATGTCAATGTCAATGTCAATGTCAATGTCAATGTCAATGTCAATGTCAATGTCAATGTCAATGTCAATGTCAATGTCAATGTCAATGTCAATGTCAATGTCAATGTCAATGCGATTGCCAATGTCAATGTCAATGTGAATGTCAATGTGAATGTCAATGTCAATGTCAATGTCAATGTGAATGTCAATGTGAATGTCAATGTGAATGTCAATGTCAATGTCAATGTCAATGTGAATGTCAATGTGAATGTCAATGTCAATGTCAATGTCAATGTCAATGTCAATGTCAATGTCAATGTCAATGTCAATGTCAATGTCAATGTCAATGTCAATGTCAATGTCAATGTCAATGCGATTGTCAATGTCAATGTCAATGTCAATGTCAATGTCAATGTCAATGTCAATGTGAATGTCGATGTGAATGTCAATGTCAATGTCAATGTCAATGTGAATGTCGATGTGAATGTCAATGTGAATGTCGATGTGAATGTCAATGTCAATGTCAATGTGAATGTCAATGTGAATGACATGTCAATGTCAGTGTCAGTGTCAGTGAAAGTGTCATTGTCATTGTCAGTGTCAGTATCAGTGAAAGTGTCATTGTCAGTGTCAGTATCAGTGAAAGTGTCATTGTCATTGTCATTGTCAGTGTCAGTGTCAGTGTCAGTGTCAGTGTCAGTGTCAGTGTCAGTGTCAGTGTCAGTGTCAGTGTCAATGTTAGTGTCAGTGTCAGTGTCAGTGTCAGTGTCAGTGTCAGTGTCAATGTGAATGTGAATGTGAATGTGAATGTGAATGTGAATGTCAATGTCAATGTCAATGTCAATGTCAATGTCAATGTCAATGTCAATGTCAATGTCAATGTCAATGTCAATGTCAATGTCAATGTCAATGTCAATGTGAATGACATGTCAATGTCAGTGTCAGTGTCAGTGAAAGTGTCATTGTCATTGTCAGTGTCAGTATCAGTGAAAGTGTCATTGTCATTGTCAGTGTCAGTGTCAGTGTCAGTGTCAGTGTCAGTGTCAATGTGAATGTGAATGTGAATGTCAATGTCAATGTCAATGTGAATGTCAATGTGAATGTCAATGTGAATGTCAATGTGAATGTCAATGTGAATGTGAATGTCAATGTGAATGTGAATGTCAATGTCAATGTCAATGTCAATGTCAATGTCAATGTCAATGTCAATGTGAATGTGAATGTGAATGTGAATGTGAATGTGAATGTGAATGTCGATGTCGATGTCGATGTCGATGTCGATGTCGATGTCGATGTCGATGTCGATGTCGATGTCGATGTCGATGTCAATGTCAATGTCCATGCGATTGTCAATGTCCATGTCAATGTCAATGTCAATGTCAATGTCAATGTCAATGTGAATGTCGATGTCAATGTCAATGTCAATGTCAATGTCAATGTCAATGTCAATGTCAATGTCAATGTCAATGTCAATGTCAATGTCAATGTCAATGTCAATGTCAATGTCAATGTCAATGTCAATGTCAATGTCAATGTCAATGTCAATGTCAATGTCAATGTCAAGGTCAATGTCAATGTCAATGTCAATGTCAATGTCAATGTCAATGTCAATGTCAATGTCAATGTCAATGTCAATGTCAATGTCAATGTCAATGTCAATGTCAATGTCAATGTCAATGTCAAGGTCAATGTCAATGTCAATGTCAATGTCAATGTCAATGTCAATGCGATTGCCAATGTCAATGTCAATGTGAATGTCAATGTGAATGTCAATGTCAATGGCAATGTCAATGTGAATG
>OZ020496.1:23756678-23801678 GCA_963971365.1 Lasioglossum villosulum | reverse complement strand
CAATGTCAATGTGAATGTCAATGTGAATGACATGTCAATGTCAGTGTCAGTGTCAGTGAAAGTGTCATTGTCATTGTCAGTGTCAGTATCAGTGAAAGTGTCATTGTCAGTGTCAGTATCAGTGAAAGTGTCATTGTCATTGTCAGTGTCAGTGTCAGTGTCAGTGTCAGTGTCAGTGTCAGTGTCAGTGTCAGTGTCAGTGTCAGTGTCAGTGTCAGTGTCAGTGTCAGTGTCAGTGTCAATGTGAATGTGAATGTGAATGTGAATGTGAATGTGAATGTCAATGTCAATGTCAATGTGAATGTCAATGTGAATGTCAATGTGAATGTGAATGTCAATGTGAATGTCAATGTGAATGTCAATGTCAATGTCAATGTGAATGTCAATGTCAATGTGAATGTCAATGTGAAAGTCAATGTGAATGTCAATGTCAATGTCAATGTGAATGTGAATGTGAATGTGAATGTGAATGTGAATGTGAATGTGAATGTGAATGTGAATGTGAATGTGAATGTGAATGTCGATGTCGATGTCGATGTCGATGTCGATGTCGATGTCGATGTCGATGTCGATGTCGATGTCGAGTCGATGTCAATGTCAATGTCCATGCGATTGTCAATGTCCATGTCAATGTCAATGTCAATGTCAATGTCAATGTCAATGTGAATGTCGATGTCAATGTCAATGTCAATGTCAATGTCAATGTGAAAGTCAATATGAATGTGACTGTGAATGTGAACGTGAATGTGTATGTCAATGTCAATGTCAATGTCAATGTCAATGTCAATGTCAATGTCAATGTCAATGTCAATGTCAATGTCAATGTCAATGTCAATGTCAATGTCAATGTCAATGTCAATGTCAATGTCAATGTCAATGTCAATGTCAATGTCAATGTCAATGTCAATGTCAATGTCAATGTCAATGTCAATGTCAATGTCAATGTCAATGTCAATGTCAATGTCAATGTCAATGTCAATGTCAATGTCAATGTCAATGTCAATGTCAAGGTCAATGTCAATGTCAATGTCAATGTCAATGTCAATGTCAATGTCAATGTCAATGTCAATGCGATTGCCAATGTCAATGTCAATGTGAATGTCAATGTGAATGTCAATGTCAATGTCAATGTCAATGTGAATGTCAATGTGAATGTCAATGTGAATGTCAATGTCAATGTCAATGTCAATGTCAATGTGAATGTCAATGTGAATGTCAATGTCAATGTCAATGTCAATGTCAATGTCAATGTCAATGTCAATGTCAATGTCAATGCGATTGTCAATGTCAATGTCAATGTCAATGTCAATGTCAATGTCAATGTCAATGTGAATGTCGATGTGAATGTCAATGTCAATGTGAATGTCGATGTGAATGTCAATGTGAATGTCGATGTGAATGTCAATGTCAATGTCAATGTGAATGTCAATGTGAATGACATGTCAATGTCAGTGTCAGTGTCAGTGAAAGTGTCATTGTCATTGTCAGTGTCAGTATCAGTGAAAGTGTCATTGTCAGTGTCAGTATCAGTGAAAGTGTCATTGTCATTGTCAGTGTCAGTGTCAGTGTCAGTGTCAGTGTCAGTGTCAGTGTCAGTGTCAGTGTCAGTGTCAGTGTCAGTGTCAGTGTCAGTGTCAGTGTCAGTGTCAGTGTCAGTGTCAGTGTCAGTGTCAGTGTCAGTGTCAGTGTCAGTGTCAGTGTCAGTGTCAATGTGAATGTGAATGTGAATGTGAATGTGAATGTGAATGTGAATGTGAATGTGAATGTGAATGTCAATGTCAATGTCAATGTCAATGTCAATGTCAATGTCAATGTCAATGTCAATGTCAATGTCAATGTCAATGTCAATGTGAATGACATGTCAATGTCAGTGTCAGTGTCAGTGAAAGTGTCATTGTCATTGTCAGTGTCAGTATCAGTGAAAGTGTCATTGTCATTGTCAGTGTCAGTGTCAGTGTCAGTGTCAGTGTCAGTGTCAATGTGAATGTGAATGTGAATGTCAATGTCAATGTCAATGTGAATGTCAATGTGAATGTCAATGTGAATGTCAATGTGAATGTCAATGTGAATGTCAATGTGAATGTCAATGTCAATGTGAATGTGAATGTCAATGTGAATGTGAATGTGAATGTGAATGTGAATGTGAATGTGAATGTGAATGTGAATGTGAATGTGAATGTGAATGTGAATGTCGATGTCGATGTCGATGTCGATGTCGATGTCGATGTCGATGTCGATGTCGATGTCGATGTCGATGTCGATGTCGATGTCGATGTCGATGTCGATGTCGATGTCGATGTCGATGTCGATGTCGATGTCGATGTCGATGTCGATGTCAATGTCAATGTCAATGCGATTGTCAATGTCAATGTCAATGTCAATGTCAATGTCAATGTCAATGTCAATGTGAATGTCGATGTCAATGTCAATGTCAATGTCAATGTCAATGTGAAAGTCAATATGAATGTGACTGTGAATGTGAACGTGAATGTGTATGTCAATGTCAATGTCAATGTCAATGTCAATGTCAATGTCAATGTGAATGTCAATGTGAATGTCAATGTGAATGTCAATGTCAATGTCAATGCGATTGTCAATGTCAATGTGAATGTGAATGTGAATGTGAATGTGAATGTGAATGTGAATGTGAATGTGAATGTGAATGTGAATGTGAATGTGAATGTCGATGTCGATGTCGATGTCGATGTCGATGTCGATGTCGATGTCGATGTCGATGTCGATGTCGATGTCGATGTCGATGTCGATGTCGATGTCGATGTCAATGTCAATGTCGATGTCGATGTCGATGTCGATGTCAATGTCAATGTCAATGCGATTGTCAATGTCAATGTCAATGTCAATGTCAATGTCAATGTCAATGTCAATGTCAATGTCAATGTCAATGTCAATGTCAATGTCAATGTCAATGTCAATGTCAATGTCAATGTCAATGTCAATGTCAATGTCAATGTCAATGTCAATGTCAATGTCAATGTCAATGTCAATGTCAATGTCAATGTCAATGTCAATGTCAATGTCAATGTCAATGTCAAGGTCAATGTCAATGTCAATGTCAATGTCAATGTCAATGTCAATGTCAATGTCAATGTCAATGCGATTGCCAATGTCAATGTCAATGTCAATGTCAATGTGAATGTCAATGTGAATGTCAATGTGAATGTCAATGTCAATGTCAATGTCAATGTGAATGTCAATGTCAATGTCAATGTCAATGTCAATGTCAATGTCAATGTCAATGTCAATGTCAATGTCAATGTCAATGTCAATGCCAATGTCAATGTCAATGTCAATGCGATTGTCAATGTCAATGTCAATGTCAATGTCAATGTCAATGTCAATGTCAATGTGAATGTCGATGTGAATGTCAATGTCAATGTCAATGTCAATGTCAATGTCAATGTGAATGTCGATGTGAATGTCAATGTGAATGTCGATGTGAATGTCAATGTCAATGTCAATGTGAATGTCAATGTGAATGACATGTCAATGTCAGTGTCAGTGTCAGTGAAAGTGTCATTGTCATTGTCAGTGTCAGTATCAGTGAAAGTGTCATTGTCAGTGTCAGTATCAGTGAAAGTGTCATTGTCATTGTCAGTGTCAGTGTCAGTGTCAGTGTCAGTGTCAGTGTCAGTGTCAGTGTCAGTGTCAGTGTCAGTGTCAGTGTCAGTGTCAGTGTCAGTGTCAGTGTCAATGTGAATGTGAATGTGAATGTGAATGTGAATGTGAATGTCAATGTCAATGTCAATGTGAATGTCAATGTGAATGTCAATGTGAATGTGAATGTCAATGTGAATGTCAATGTGAATGTCAATGTCAATGTCAATGTGAATGTCAATGTCAATGTGAATGTCAATGTGAATGTCAATGTCAATGTCAATGTCAATGTGAATGTCAATGTGAATGTCAATGTGAATGTCAATGTCAATGTCAATGTCAATGTGAATGTCAATGTGAATGTCAATGTCAATGTCAATGTCAATGTCAATGTCAATGTCAATGTCAATGTCAATGTCAATGCGATTGTCAATGTCAATGTCAATGTCAATGTCAATGTCAATGTCAATGTCAATGTGAATGTCGATGTGAATGTCAATGTGAATGTCAATGTCAATGTCAATGTCAATGTGAATGTCAATGTCAATGTCAATGTCAATGTCAATGTCAATGTCAATGTCAATGTCAATGTCAATGTCAATGTCAATGTCAATGTCAATGTCAATGCGATTGTCAATGTCAATGTCAATGTCAATGTCAATGTCAATGTCAATGTCAATGTGAATGTCGATGTGAATGTCAATGTCAATGTCAATGTCAATGTGAATGTCGATGTGAATGTCAATGTGAATGTCGATGTGAATGTCAATGTCAATGTCAATGTGAATGTCAATGTGAATGACATGTCAATGTCAGTGTCAGTGTCAGTGAAAGTGTCATTGTCATTGTCAGTGTCAGTATCAGTGAAAGTGTCATTGTCAGTGTCAGTATCAGTGAAAGTGTCATTGTCATTGTCAGTGTCAGTGTCAGTGTCAGTGTCAGTGTCAGTGTCAGTGTCAGTGTCAGTGTCAGTGTCAGTGTCAGTGTCAGTGTCAATGTGAATGTGAATGTGAATGTGAATGTGAATGTCAATGTCAATGTCAATGTGAATGTCAATGTGAATGTCAATGTGAATGTGAATGTCAATGTGAATGTCAATGTCAATGTCAATGTCAATGTCAATGTGAATGTCAATGTCAATGTCAATGTGAATGTCGATGTCAATGTCAATGTCAATGTCAATGTCAATGTGCAAGTCAATATGAATGTGACTGTGAATGTGAACGTGAATGTGTATGTCAATGTCAATGTCAATGTCAATGTCAATGTCAATGTCAATGTAAATGTCAATGTCAATGTCAATGTCAATGTCAATGTCAATGTCAATGTCAATGTCAATGTCAATGTCAATGTCAATGTCAATGTCAATGTCAATGTCAATGTCAATGTCAATGTCAATGTCAATGTCAATGTCAATGTCAATGTCAATGTCAATGTCAAGGTCAATGTCAATGTCAATGTCAATGTCAATGTCAATGTCAATGTCAATGCGATTGCCAATGTCAATGTCAATGTGAATGTCAATGTCAATGTCAATGTCAATGTCAATGTCAATGTGAATGTCAATGTGAATGTCAATGTGAATGTCAATGTCAATGTCAATGTCAATGTGAATGTCAATGTGAATGTCAATGTCAATGTCAATGTCAATGTCAATGTCAATGTCAATGTCAATGTCAATGTCAATGTCAATGTCAATGTCAATGTCAATGTCAATGCGATTGTCAATGTCAATGTCAATGTCAATGTGAATGTCAATGTCAATGTCAATGTCAATGTCAATGTCAATGTCAATGTCAATGTCAATGTCAATGTCAATGTCAATGTCAATGTCAATGTCAATGTCAATGTCAATGTCAATGTCAATGCGATTGTCAATGTCAATGTCAATGTCAATGTCAATGTCAATGTCAATGTCAATGTGAATGTCGATGTGAATGTCAATGTCAATGTCAATGTCAATGTGAATGTCGATGTGAATGTCAATGTGAATGTCGATGTGAATGTCAATGTCAATGTCAATGTGAATGTCAATGTGAATGACATGTCAATGTCAGTGTCAGTGTCAGTGAAAGTGTCATTGTCATTGTCAGTGTCAGTATCAGTGAAAGTGTCATTGTCAGTGTCAGTATCAGTGAAAGTGTCATTGTCATTGTCAGTGTCAGTGTCAGTGTCAGTGTCAGTGTCAGTGTCAGTGTCAGTGTCAGTGTCAGTGTCAGTGTCAGTGTCAGTGTCAGTGTCAGTGTCAGTGTCAATGTGAATGTGAATGTGAATGTGAATGTGAATGTCAATGTCAATGTCAATGTCAATGTCAATGTCAATGTCAATGTCAATGTCAATGTCAATGTCAATGTCAATGTCAATGTCAATGTCAATGTCAATGTGAATGACATGTCAATGTCAGTGTCAGTGTCAGTGAAAGTGTCATTGTCATTGTCAGTGTCAGTATCAGTGAAAGTGTCATTGTCATTGTCAGTGTCAGTGTCAGTGTCAGTGTCAGTGTCAGTGTCAATGTGAATGTGAATGTGAATGTCAATGTCAATGTCAATGTGAATGTCAATGTGAATGTCAATGTGAATGTCAATGTGAATGTCAATGTGAATGTCAATGTCAATGTGAATGTGAATGTGAATGTCAATGTGAATGTGAATGTGAATGTGAATGTGAATGTGAATGTGAATGTGAATGTGAATGTGAATGTGAATGTCGATGTCGATGTCGATGTCGATGTCGATGTCGATGTCGATGTCGATGTCGATGTCGATGTCGATGTCGATGTCGATGTCGATGTCGATGTCGATGTCAATGTCAATGTCAATGCGATTGTCAATGTCAATGTCAATGTCAATGTCAATGTCAATGTCAATGTCAATGTCAATGTGAATGTCGATGTCAATGTCAATGTCAATGTCAATGTCAATGTGAATGTGAACGTGAATGTGTATGTCAATGTCAATGTCAATGTCAATGTCAATGTCAATGTCAATGTCAATGTCAATGTCAATGTCAATGTCAATGTCAATGTCAATGTCAATGTCAATGTCAATGTCAATGTCAATGTCAATGTCAATGTCAATGTCAATGTCAATGTCAATGTCAATGTCAATGTCAATGTCAATGTCAATGTCAATGTCAATGTCAATGTCAATGTCAATGTCAATGTCAATGTCAATGTCAATGTCAATGTCAATGTCAATGTCAAGGTCAATGTCAATGTCAATGTCAATGTCAATGTCAATGTCAATGTCAATGTCAATGCGATTGCCAATGTCAATGTCAATGTCAATGTCAATGTGAATGTCAATGTCAATGTCAATGTCAATGTCAATGTGAATGTCAATGTGAATGTGAATGTCAATGTCAATGTCAATGTCAATGTGAATGTCAATGTCAATGTCAATGTCAATGTCAATGTCAATGTCAATGTCAATGTCAATGTCAATGTCAATGTCAATGTCAATGTCAATGTCAATGTCAATGTCAATGTCAATGTCAATGTCAATGCGATTGTCAATGTCAATGTCAATGTCAATGTCAATGTCAATGTCAATGTCAATGTCAATGTCAATGTGAATGTCGATGTGAATGTCAATGTCAATGTCAATGTCAATGTGAATGTCGATGTGAATGTCAATGTGAATGTCGATGTGAATGTCAATGTCAATGTCAATGTGAATGTCAATGTGAATGACATGTCAATGTCAGTGTCAGTGTCAGTGAAAGTGTCATTGTCATTGTCAGTGTCAGTATCAGTGAAAGTGTCATTGTCAGTGTCAGTATCAGTGAAAGTGTCATTGTCATTGTCAGTGTCAGTGTCAGTGTCAGTGTCAGTGTCAGTGTCAGTGTCAGTGTCAGTGTCAGTGTCAGTGTCAGTGTCAGTGTCAGTGTCAGTGTCAGTGTGAATGTGAATGTGAATGTGAATGTGAATGTGAATGTCAATGTCAATGTCAATGTCAATGTCAATGTCAATGTCAATGTCAATGTCAATGTCAATGTCAATGTCAATGTCAATGTCAATGTCAATGTCAATGTCAATGTGAATGACATGTCAATGTCAGTGTCAGTGTCAGTGAAAGTGTCATTGTCATTGTCAGTGTCAGTATCAGTGAAAGTGTCATTGTCATTGTCAGTGTCAGTGTCAGTGTCAGTGTCAGTGTCAGTGTCAGTGTCAATGTGAATGTGAATGTGAATGTCAATGTCAATGTCAATGTCAATGTCAATGTGAATGTCAATGTGAATGTCAATGTGAATGTCAATGTGAATGTCAATGTCAATGTGAATGTGAATGTCAATGTCAATGTGAATGTGAATGTGAATGTGAATGTGAATGTGAATGTGAATGTGAATGTGAATGTCGATGTCGATGTCGATGTCGATGTCGATGTCGATGTCGATGTCGATGTCGATGTCGATGTCGATGTCGATGTCGATGTCGATGTCGATGTCGATGTCGATGTCGATGTCGATGTCGATGTCGATGTCGATGTGAATGTCGATGTCAATGTCAATGTCAATGTCAATGTCAATGTGAAAGTCAATATGAATGTGACTGTGAATGTGAACGTGAATGTGTATGTCAATGTCATTGTCAATGTCAATGTCAATGTCAATGTCAATGTCAATGTCAATGTCAATGTCAATGTCAATGTCAATGTCAATGTCAATGTCAATGTCAATGTCAATGTCAATGTCAATGTCAATGTCAATGTCAATGTCAATGTCAATGTCAATGTCAATGTCAATGTCAATGTCAATGTCAATGTCAATGTCAATGTCAATGTCAATGTCAATGTCAATGTCAATGTCAAGGTCAATGTCAATGTCAATGTCAATGTCAATGTCAATGTCAATGTCAATGTCAATGCGATTGCCAATGTCAATGTCAATGTCAATGTCAATGTGAATGTCAATGTCAATGTCAATGTCAATGTCAATGTGAATGTCAATGTGAATGTCAATGTGAATGTCAATGTCAATGTCAATGTCAATGTGAATGTCAATGTCAATGTCAATGTCAATGTCAATGTCAATGTCAATGTCAATGTCAATGTCAATGTCAATGTCAATGTCAATGTCAATGTCAATGTCAATGTCAATGTCAATGCGATTGTCAATGTCAATGTCAATGTCAATGTCAATGTCAATGTCAATGTCAATGTGAATGTCGATGTGAATGTCAATGTCAATGTCAATGTCAATGTGAATGTCGATGTGAATGTCAATGTGAATGTCGATGTGAATGTCAATGTCAATGTCAATGTGAATGTCAATGTGAATGACATGTCAATGTCAGTGTCAGTGTCAGTGAAAGTGTCATTGTCATTGTCAGTGTCAGTATCAGTGAAAGTGTCATTGTCAGTGTCAGTATCAGTGAAAGTGTCATTGTCATTGTCAGTGTCAGTGTCAGTGTCAGTGTCAGTGTCAGTGTCAGTGTCAGTGTCAGTGTCAGTGTCAGTGTCAGTGTCAGTGTCAGTGTCAGTGTCAATGTGAATGTGAATGTGAATGTGAATGTGAATGTCAATGTCAATGTCAATGTCAATGTGAATGTCAATGTGAATGTCAATGTGAATGTGAATGTCAATGTGAATGTCAATGTGAATGTCAATGTGAATGTCAATGTGAATGTCAATGTCAATGTCAATGTGAATGTGAATGTGAATGTGAATGTGAATGTGAATGTGAATGTGAATGTGAATGTGAATGTGAATGTGAATGTGAATGTGAATGTCGATGTCGATGTCGATGTCGATGTCGATGTCGATGTCGATGTCGATGTCGATGTCGATGTCGATGTCGATGTCGATGTCGATGTCGATGTCGATGTCGATGTCGATGTCGATGTCGATGTCGATGTCGATGTCGATGTCGATGTCGATGTCGATGTCGATGTCGATGTCGATGTCGATGTCGATGTCGATGTCGATGTCAATGTCAATGTCCATGCGATTGTCAATGTCCATGTCAATGTCAATGTCAATGTCAATGTCAATGTCAATGTGAATGTCGATGTCAATGTCAATGTCAATGTCAATGTCAATGTGAAAGTCAATATGAATGTGACTGTGAATGTGAACGTGAATGTGTATGTCAATGTCAATGTCAATGTCAATGTCAATGTCAATGTCAATGTAAATGTCAATGTCAATGTCAATGTCAATGTCAATGTCAATGTCAATGTCAATGTCAATGTCAATGTCAATGTCAATGTCAATGTCAATGTCAATGTCAATGTCAATGTCAATGTCAATGTCAATGTCAATGTCAATGTCAATGTCAATGTCAAGGTCAATGTCAATGTCAATGTCAATGTCAATGTCAATGTCAATGTCAATGCGATTGCCAATGTCAATGTCAATGTGAATGTCAATGTCAATGTCAATGTCAATGTCAATGTCAATGTGAATGTCAATGTGAATGTCAATGTGAATGTCAATGTCAATGTCAATGTCAATGTGAATGTCAATGTGAATGTCAATGTCAATGTCAATGTCAATGTCAATGTCAATGTCAATGTCAATGTCAATGTCAATGTCAATGTCAATGTCAATGTCAATGTCAATGCGATTGTCAATGTCAATGTCAATGTCAATGTCAATGTCAATGTCAATGTCAATGTGAATGTCGATGTGAATGTGAATGTCAATGTCAATGTCAATGTGAATGTCGATGTGAATGTCAATGTGAATGTCGATGTGAATGTCAATGTCAATGTCAATGTGAATGTCAATGTGAATGACATGTCAATGTCAGTGTCAGTGTCAGTGAAAGTGTCATTGTCATTGTCAGTGTCAGTATCAGTGAAAGTGTCATTGTCAGTGTCAGTATCAGTGAAAGTGTCATTGTCATTGTCAGTGTCAGTGTCAGTGTCAGTGTCAGTGTCAGTGTCAGTGTCAGTGTCAGTGTCAGTGTCAGTGTCAGTGTCAGTGTCAGTGTCAGTGTCAGTGTCAGTGTCAGTGTCAATGTGAATGTGAATGTGAATGTGAATGTGAATGTGAATGTGAATGTGAATGTGAATGTGAATGTCAATGTGAATGTCAATGTGAATGTCAATGTGAATGTCAATGTCAATGTCAATGTGAATGTCAATGTCAATGTCAATGTGAATGTGAATGTGAATGTGAATGTGAATGTGAATGTGAATGTGAATGTGAATGTCGATGTCGATGTCGATGTCGATGTCGATGTCGATGTCGATGTCGATGTCGATGTCGATGTCGATGTCGATGTCGATGTCGATGTCGATGTCGATGTCGATGTCAATGTCCATGCGATTGTCAATGTCCATGTCAATGTCAATGTCAATGTCAATGTCAATGTCAATGTCAATGTGAATGTCGATGTGAATGTCAATGTGAATGTCGATGTGAATGTCAATGTCAATGTCAATGTGAATGTCAATGTGAATGACATGTCAATGTCAGTGTCAGTGTCAGTGAAAGTGTCATTGTCATTGTCAGTGTCAGTATCAGTGAAAGTGTCATTGTCAGTGTCAGTATCAGTGAAAGTGTCATTGTCATTGTCATTGTCAGTGTCAGTGTCAGTGTCAGTGTCAGTGTCAGTGTCAGTGTCAGTGTCAGTGTCAGTGTCAGTGTCAGTGTCAGTGTCAGTGTCAGTGTCAGTGTCAGTGTCAGTGTCAGTGTCAATGTGAATGTGAATGTGAATGTGAATGTCAATGTCAATGTCAATGTCAATGTCAATGTCAATGTCAATGTCAATGTCAATGTCAATGTCAATGTCAATATCAATGTCAATGTCAATGTGAATGACATGTCAATGTCAGTGTCAGTGTCAGTGAAAGTGTCATTGTCATTGTCAGTGTCAGTATCAGTGAAAGTGTCATTGTCATTGTCAGTGTCAGTGTCAGTGTCAGTGTCAGTGTCAGTGTCAATGTGAATGTGAATGTCAATGTCAATGTCAATGTGAATGTCAATGTGAATGTCAATGTGAATGTCAATGTGAATGTCAATGTGAATGTGAATGTCAATGTGAATGTGAATGTCAATGTCAATGTCAATGTCAATGTCAATGTGAATGTGAATGTGAATGTGAATGTGAATGTGAATGTGAATGTGAATGTGAATGTCGATGTCGATGTCGATGTCGATGTCGATGTCGATGTCGATGTCGATGTCGATGTCGATGTCGATGTCGATGTCGATGTCGATGTCGATGTCGATGTCGATGTCGATGTCAATGTCAATGTCCATGCGATTGTCAATGTCCATGTCAATGTCAATGTCAATGTCAATGTCAATGTCAATGTGAATGTCGATGTCAATGTCAATGTCAATGTCAATGTCAATGTGAAAGTCAATATGAATGTGACTGTGAATGTGAACGTGAATGTGTATGTCAATGTCAATGTCAATGTCAATGTCAATGTCAATGTCAATGTCAATGTCAATGTCAATGTCAATGTCAATGTCAATGTCAATGTCAATGTCAATGTCAATGTCAATGTCAATGTCAATGTCAATGTCAATGTCAATGTCAATGTCAAGGTCAATGTCAATGTCAATGTCAATGTCAATGTCAATGTCAATGCGATTGCCAATGTCAATGTCAATGTGAATGTCAATGTGAATGTCAATGTCAATGTCAATGTCAATGTGAATGTCAATGTCAATGTCAATGTGAATGTGAATGTCAATGTCAATGTCAATGTGAATGTCAATGTGAATGTCAATGTCAATGTCAATGTCAATGTCAATGTCAATGTCAATGTCAATGTCAATGTCAATGTCAATGTCAATGTCAATGTCAATGTCAATGTGAATGTCGATGTGAATGTCAATGTGAATGTCGATGTGAATGTCAATGTCAATGTCAATGTGAATGTCAATGTGAATGACATGTCAATGTCAGTGTCAGTGTCAGTGAAAGTGTCATTGTCATTGTCAGTGTCAGTATCAGTGAAAGTGTCATTGTCATTGTCAGTGTCAGTGTCAGTGTCAGTGTCAGTGTCAGTGTCAGTGTCAGTGTCAGTGTCAGTGTCAGTGTCAGTGTCAGTGTCAGTGTCAGTGTCAGTGTCAGTGTCAGTGTCAATGTGAATGTGAATGTGAATGTGAATGTGAATGTGAATGTCAATGTCAATGTGAATGTCAATGTGAATGTCAATGTCAATGTCAATGTCAATGTCAATGTCAAGGTCAATGTCAATGTCAATGTCAATGTCAATGTCAATGTCAATGCGATTGCCAATGTCAATGTCAATGTGAATGTCAATGTGAATGTCAATGTCAATGTCAATGTCAATGTGAATGTCAATGTCAATGTCAATGTGAATGTCAATGTCAATGTCAATGTCAATGTGAATGTCAATGTGAATGTCAATGTCAATGTCAATGTCAATGTCAATGTCAATGTCAATGTCAATGTCAATGTCAATGCGATTGCCAATGTCGATGTCAATGTCAATGTCCATGCGATTGTCAATGTCCATGTCAATGTCAATGTCAATGTCAATGTCAATGTCAATGTCAATGTGAATGTCGATGTCAATGTCAATGTCAATGTCAATGTCAATGTGAAAGTCAATATGAATGTGACTGTGAATGTGAACGTGAATGTGTATGTCAATGTCAATGTCAATGTCAATGTCAATGTCAATGTCAATGTCAATGTCAATGTCAATGTCAATGTCAAGGTCAATGTCAATGTCAATGTCAATGTCAATGTCAATGTCAATGCGATTGCCAATGTCAATGTCAATGTGAATGTCAATGTGAATGTCAATGTCAATGTCAATGTCAATGTGAATGTCAATGTCAATGTCAATGTGAATGTCAATGTCAATGTCAATGTCAATGTGAATGTCAATGTGAATGTCAATGTCAATGTCAATGTCAATGTCAATGTCAATGTCAATGTCAATGTCAATGTCAATGTCAATGTCAATGTCAATGTCAATGTGAATGTCGATGTGAATGTCAATGTGAATGTCGATGTGAATGTCAATGTCAATGTCAATGTGAATGTCAATGTGAATGACATGTCAATGTCAGTGTCAGTGTCAGTGAAAGTGTCATTGTCATTGTCAGTGTCAGTATCAGTGAAAGTGTCATTGTCATTGTCAGTGTCAGTGTCAGTGTCAGTGTCAGTGTCAGTGTCAGTGTCAGTGTCAGTGTCAGTGTCAGTGTCAGTGTCAGTGTCAGTGTCAGTGTCAGTGTCAATGTGAATGTGAATGTGAATGTGAATGTGAATGTGAATGTCAATGTCAATGTGAATGTCAATGTGAATGTCAATGTGAAAGTCAATGTGAATGTCAATGTCAATGTCAATGTGAATGTCAATGTCAATGTCAATGTGAATGTGAATGTGAATGTGAATGTGAATGTGAATGTGAATGTGAATGTGAATGTGAATGTCGATGTCGATGTCGATGTCGATGTCGATGTCGATGTCGATGTCGATGTCGATGTCGATGTCGATGTCGATGTCGATGTCGATGTCGATGTCGATGTCGATGTCGATGTCGATGTCGATGTCGATGTCGATGTCGATGTCGATGTCGATGTCGATGTCGATGTCGATGTCGATGTCGATGTCGATGTCGATGTCGATGTCGATGTCGATGTCGATGTCAATGTCAATGTCCATGCGATTGTCAATGTCCATGTCAATGTCAATGTCAATGTCAATGTCAATGTCAATGTCAATGTGAATGTCGATGTCAATGTCAATGTCAATGTCAATGTCAATGTGAAAGTCAATATGAATGTGACTGTGAATGTGAACGTGAATGTGTATGTCAATGTCAATGTCAATGTCAATGTCAATGTCAATGTCAATGTCAATGTCAATGTCAATGTCAATGTCAATGTCAATGTCAATGTCAATGTCAATGTCAATGTCAATGTCAATGTCAATGTCAATGTCAATGTCAATGTCAATGTCAATGTCAATGTCAATGTCAATGTCAATGTCAAGGTCAATGTCAATGTCAATGTCAATGTCAATGTCAATGTCAATGTCAATGTCAATGTCAATGTCAATGTCAATGTCAATGTCAATGTCAATGTCAATGTCAATGTCAATGTCAATGTCAATGTCAATGTCAATGTCAATGTCAATGTCAATGTCAAGGTCAATGTCAATGTCAATGTCAATGTCAATGTCAATGTCAATGTCAATGTCAATGTCAATGCGATTGCCAATGTCAATGTCAATGTGAATGTCAATGTGAATGTCAATGTCAATGTCAATGTCAATGTGAATGTCAATGTGAATGTCAATGTGAATGTCAATGTCAATGTCAATGTCAATGTGAATGTCAATGTGAATGTCAATGTCAATGTCAATGTCAATGTCAATGTCAATGTCAATGTCAATGTCAATGTCAATGCGATTGTCAATGTCAATGTCAATGTCAATGTCAATGTCAATGTCAATGTCAATGTGAATGTCGATGTGAATGTCAATGTCAATGTCAATGTCAATGTGAATGTCGATGTGAATGTCAATGTGAATGTCGATGTGAATGTCAATGTCAATGTCAATGTGAATGTCAATGTGAATGACATGTCAATGTCAGTGTCAGTGTCAGTGAAAGTGTCATTGTCATTGTCAGTGTCAGTATCAGTGAAAGTGTCATTGTCAGTGTCAGTATCAGTGAAAGTGTCATTGTCATTGTCAGTGTCAGTGTCAGTGTCAGTGTCAGTGTCAGTGTCAGTGTCAGTGTCAGTGTCAGTGTCAGTGTCAGTGTCAGTGTCAGTGTCAGTGTCAGTGTCAGTGTCAGTGTCAATGTGAATGTGAATGTGAATGTGAATGTGAATGTGAATGTGAATGTGAATGTCAATGTCAATGTCAATGTCAATGTCAATGTCAATGTCAATGTCAATGTCAATGTCAATGTCAATGTCAATGTCAATGTGAATGACATGTCAATGTCAGTGTCAGTGTCAGTGAAAGTGTCATTGTCATTGTCAGTGTCAGTATCAGTGAAAGTGTCATTGTCATTGTCAGTGTCAGTGTCAGTGTCAGTGTCAGTGTCAGTGTCAATGTGAATGTGAATGTGAATGTCAATGTCAATGTCAATGTGAATGTCAATGTGAATGTCAATGTGAATGTCAATGTGAATGTCAATGTGAATGTCAATGTCAATGTGAATGTGAATGTCAATGTGAATGTGAATGTGAATGTGAATGTGAATGTGAATGTGAATGTGAATGTGAATGTGAATGTGAATGTGAATGTGAATGTCGATGTCGATGTCAATGTCGATGTCGATGTCGATGTCGATGTCGATGTCGATGTCGATGTCGATGTCGATGTCGATGTCGATGTCGATGTCGATGTCGATGTCGATGTCGATGTCGATGTCGATGTCGATGTCGATGTCGATGTCGATGTCGATGTCGATGTCGATGTCGATGTCGATGTCGATGTCGATGTCGATGTCGATGTCGATGTCGATGTCGATGTCGATGTCGATGTCGATGTCGATGTCGATGTCGATGTCGATGTCGATGTCGATGTCGATGTCGATGTCGATGTCGATGTCGATGTCGATGTCGATGTCAATGTCAATGTCAATGCGATTGTCAATGTCAATGTCAATGTCAATGTCAATGTCAATGTCAATGTGAATGTCGATGTCAATGTCAATGTCAATGTCAATGTCAATGTGAAAGTCAATATGAATGTGACTGTGAATGTGAACGTGAATGTGTATGTCAATGTCAATGTCAATGTCAATGTCAATGTCAATGTCAATGTCAATGTCAATGTCAATGTCAATGTCAATGTCAATATCAATGTCAATGTCAATGTGAATGACATGTCAATGTCAGTGTCAGTGTCAGTGAAAGTGTCATTGTCATTGTCAGTGTCAGTATCAGTGAAAGTGTCATTGTCATTGTCAGTGTCAGTGTCAGTGTCAGTGTCAGTGTCAGTGTCAATGTGAATGTGAATGTCAATGTCAATGTCAATGTGAATGTCAATGTGAATGTCAATGTGAATGTCAATGTGAATGTCAATGTGAATGTGAATGTCAATGTGAATGTGAATGTCAATGTCAATGTCAATGTCAATGTCAATGTGAATGTGAATGTGAATGTGAATGTGAATGTGAATGTGAATGTGAATGTGAATGTGAATGTCGATGTCGATGTCGATGTCGATGTCGATGTCGATGTCGATGTCGATGTCGATGTCGATGTCGATGTCGATGTCGATGTCGATGTCGATGTCGATGTCGATGTCGATGTCGATGTCGATGTCGATGTCGATGTCGATGTCGATGTCGATGTCGATGTCGATGTCGATGTCGATGTCGATGTCGATGTCAATGTCAATGTCCATGCGATTGTCAATGTCCATGTCAATGTCAATGTCAATGTCAATGTCAATGTCAATGTGAATGTCGATGTCAATGTCAATGTCAATGTCAATGTCAATGTGAAAGTCAATATGAATGTGACTGTGAATGTGAACGTGAATGTGTATGTCAATGTCAATGTCAATGTCAATGTCAATGTCAATGTCAATGTCAATGTCAATGTCAATGTCAATGTCAATGTCAATGTCAATGTCAATGTCAATGTCAATGTCAATGTCAATGTCAATGTCAATGTCAATGTCAATGTCAAGGTCAATGTCAATGTCAATGTCAATGTCAATGTCAATGTCAATGCGATTGCCAATGTCAATGTCAATGTGAATGTCAATGTGAATGTCAATGTCAATGTCAATGTCAATGTGAATGTCAATGTCAATGTCAATGTGAATGTCAATGTCAATGTCAATGTCAATGTGAATGTCAATGTGAATGTCAATGTCAATGTCAATGTCAATGTCAATGTCAATGTCAATGTCAATGTCAATGTCAATGTCAATGTCAATGTCAATGTCAATGTCAATGTCAATGTGAATGTCGATGTGAATGTCAATGTGAATGTCGATGTGAATGTCAATGTCAATGTCAATGTGAATGTCAATGTGAATGACATGTCAATGTCAGTGTCAGTGTCAGTGAAAGTGTCATTGTCATTGTCAGTGTCAGTATCAGTGAAAGTGTCATTGTCATTGTCAGTGTCAGTGTCAGTGTCAGTGTCAGTGTCAGTGTCAGTGTCAGTGTCAGTGTCAGTGTCAGTGTCAGTGTCAGTGTCAGTGTCAGTGTCAGTGTCAGTGTCAGTGTCAATGTGAATGTGAATGTGAATGTGAATGTGAATGTGAATGTCAATGTCAATGTGAATGTCAATGTGAATGTCAATGTCAATGTCAATGTCAATGTCAATGTCAAGGTCAATGTCAATGTCAATGTCAATGTCAATGTCAATGTCAATGCGATTGCCAATGTCAATGTCAATGTGAATGTCAATGTGAATGTCAATGTCAATGTCAATGTCAATGTGAATGTCAATGTCAATGTCAATGTGAATGTCAATGTCAATGTCAATGTCAATGTGAATGTCAATGTGAATGTCAATGTCAATGTCAATGTCAATGTCAATGTCAATGTCAATGTCAATGTCAATGTCAATGCGATTGCCAATGTCGATGTCAATGTCAATGTCCATGCGATTGTCAATGTCCATGTCAATGTCAATGTCAATGTCAATGTCAATGTCAATGTCAATGTGAATGTCGATGTCAATGTCAATGTCAATGTCAATGTCAATGTGAAAGTCAATATGAATGTGACTGTGAATGTGAACGTGAATGTGTATGTCAATGTCAATGTCAATGTCAATGTCAATGTCAATGTCAATGTCAATGTCAATGTCAATGTCAAGGTCAATGTCAATGTCAATGTCAATGTCAATGTCAATGTCAATGCGATTGCCAATGTCAATGTCAATGTGAATGTCAATGTGAATGTCAATGTCAATGTCAATGTCAATGTGAATGTCAATGTCAATGTCAATGTGAATGTCAATGTCAATGTCAATGTCAATGTGAATGTCAATGTGAATGTCAATGTCAATGTCAATGTCAATGTCAATGTCAATGTCAATGTCAATGTCAATGTCAATGTCAATGTCAATGTCAATGTCAATGTGAATGTCGATGTGAATGTCAATGTGAATGTCGATGTGAATGTCAATGTCAATGTCAATGTGAATGTCAATGTGAATGACATGTCAATGTCAGTGTCAGTGTCAGTGAAAGTGTCATTGTCATTGTCAGTGTCAGTATCAGTGAAAGTGTCATTGTCATTGTCAGTGTCAGTGTCAGTGTCAGTGTCAGTGTCAGTGTCAGTGTCAGTGTCAGTGTCAGTGTCAGTGTCAGTGTCAGTGTCAGTGTCAGTGTCAGTGTCAGTGTCAATGTGAATGTGAATGTGAATGTGAATGTGAATGTGAATGTCAATGTCAATGTGAATGTCAATGTGAATGTCAATGTGAAAGTCAATGTGAATGTCAATGTCAATGTCAATGTGAATGTCAATGTCAATGTCAATGTCAATGTGAATGTCAATGTCAATGTCAATGTGAATGTCAATGTCAATGTCAATGTCAATGTGAATGTCAATGTGAATGTCAATGTCAATGTCAATGTCAATGTCAATGTCAATGTCAATGTCAATGTCAATGTCAATGTCAATGTCAATGTCAATGTCAATGTGAATGTCGATGTGAATGTCAATGTGAATGTCGATGTGAATGTCAATGTCAATGTCAATGTGAATGTCAATGTGAATGACATGTCAATGTCAGTGTCAGTGTCAGTGTCAGTGTCAGTGTCAGTGTCAGTGTCAGTGTCAGTGTCAGTGTCAGTGTCAGTGTCAGTGTCAGTGTCAGTGTCAATGTGAATGTGAATGTGAATGTGAATGTGAATGTGAATGTCAATGTCAATGTGAATGTCAATGTGAATGTCAATGTGAAAGTCAATGTGAATGTCAATGTCAATGTCAATGTGAATGTCAATGTCAATGTCAATGTGAATGTGAATGTGAATGTGAATGTGAATGTGAATGTGAATGTGAATGTGAATGTCGATGTCGATGTCGATGTCGATGTCGATGTCGATGTCGATGTCGATGTCGATGTCGATGTCGATGTCGATGTCGATGTCGATGTCGATGTCGATGTCGATGTCGATGTCGATGTCGATGTCGATGTCGATGTCGATGTCGATGTCGATGTCGATGTCGATGTCGATGTCGATGTCGATGTCGATGTCGATGTCGATGTCGATGTCGATGTCGATGTCGATGTCGATGTCGATGTCGATGTCGATGTCGATGTCGATGTCGATGTCAATGTCAATGTCCATGCGATTGTCAATGTCCATGTCAATGTCAATGTCAATGTCAATGTCAATGTCAATGTCAATGTGAATGTCGATGTCAATGTCAATGTCAATGTCAATGTCAATGTGAAAGTCAATATGAATGTGACTGTGAATGTGAACGTGAATGTGTATGTCAATGTCAATGTCAATGTCAATGTCAATGTCAATGTCAATGTCAATGTCAATGTCAATGTCAATGTCAATGTCAATGTCAATGTCAATGTCAATGTCAATGTCAATGTCAATGTCAATGTCAATGTCAATGTCAATGTCAATGTCAATGTCAATGTCAATGTCAATGTCAATGTCAATGTCAATGTCAATGTCAATGTCAATGTCAAGGTCAATGTCAATGTCAATGTCAATGTCAATGTCAATGTCAATGTCAATGTCAATGTCAATGTCAATGTCAATGTCAATGTCAATGTCAATGTCAATGTCAATGTCAATGTCAATGTCAATGTCAATGTCAATGTCAATGTCAATGTCAATGTCAATGTCAATGTCAATGTCAAGGTCAATGTCAATGTCAATGTCAATGTCAATGTCAATGTCAATGTCAATGTCAATGTCAATGCGATTGCCAATGTCAATGTCAATGTGAATGTCAATGTCAATGTCAATGTCAATGTGAATGTCAATGTGAATGTCAATGTGAATGTCAATGTCAATGTCAATGTCAATGTGAATGTCAATGTGAATGTCAATGTCAATGTCAATGTCAATGTCAATGTCAATGTCAATGTCAATGTCAATGTCAATGCGATTGTCAATGTCAATGTCAATGTCAATGTCAATGTCAATGTCAATGTCAATGTGAATGTCGATGTGAATGTCAATGTCAATGTCAATGTCAATGTGAATGTCGATGTGAATGTCAATGTGAATGTCGATGTGAATGTCAATGTCAATGTCAATGTGAATGTCAATGTGAATGACATGTCAATGTCAGTGTCAGTGTCAGTGAAAGTGTCATTGTCATTGTCAGTGTCAGTATCAGTGAAAGTGTCATTGTCAGTGTCAGTATCAGTGAAAGTGTCATTGTCATTGTCAGTGTCAGTGTCAGTGTCAGTGTCAGTGTCAGTGTCAGTGTCAGTGTCAGTGTCAGTGTCAGTGTCAGTGTCAGTGTCAGTGTCAGTGTCAGTGTCAGTGTCAGTGTCAGTGTCAATGTGAATGTGAATGTGAATGTGAATGTGAATGTGAATGTGAATGTGAATGTCAATGTCAATGTCAATGTCAATGTCAATGTCAATGTCAATGTCAATGTCAATGTCAATGTCAATGTCAATGTCAATGTGAATGACATGTCAATGTCAGTGTCAGTGTCAGTGAAAGTGTCATTGTCATTGTCAGTGTCAGTATCAGTGAAAGTGTCATTGTCATTGTCAGTGTCAGTGTCAGTGTCAGTGTCAGTGTCAGTGTCAATGTGAATGTGAATGTGAATGTCAATGTCAATGTCAATGTGAATGTCAATGTGAATGTCAATGTGAATGTCAATGTGAATGTCAATGTGAATGTCAATGTCAATGTGAATGTGAATGTCAATGTGAATGTGAATGTGAATGTGAATGTGAATGTGAATGTGAATGTGAATGTGAATGTCAATGTCAATGTCAATGTCAATGTCAATGTCAATGTCAATGTCAATGTCAATGTCAATGTCAATGTCAATGTGAATGTCGATGTGAATGTCAATGTGAATGTCGATGTGAATGTCAATGTCAATGTCAATGTGAATGTCAATGTGAATGACATGTCAATGTCAGTGTCAGTGTCAGTGAAAGTGTCATTGTCATTGTCAGTGTCAGTATCAGTGAAAGTGTCATTGTCATTGTCAGTGTCAGTGTCAGTGTCAGTGTCAGTGTCAGTGTCAGTGTCAGTGTCAGTGTCAGTGTCAGTGTCAGTGTCAGTGTCAGTGTCAGTGTCAGTGTCAATGTGAATGTGAATGTGAATGTGAATGTGAATGTGAATGTCAATGTCAATGTGAATGTCAATGTGAATGTCAATGTGAAAGTCAATGTGAATGTCAATGTCAATGTCAATGTGAATGTCAATGTCAATGTCAATGTGAATGTGAATGTGAATGTGAATGTGAATGTGAATGTGAATGTGAATGTGAATGTCGATGTCGATGTCGATGTCGATGTCGATGTCGATGTCGATGTCGATGTCGATGTCGATGTCGATGTCGATGTCGATGTCGATGTCGATGTCGATGTCGATGTCGATGTCGATGTCGATGTCGATGTCGATGTCGATGTCGATGTCGATGTCGATGTCGATGTCGATGTCGATGTCGATGTCGATGTCGATGTCGATGTCAATGTCAATGTCCATGCGATTGTCAATGTCCATGTCAATGTCAATGTCAATGTCAATGTCAATGTCAATGTCAATGTGAATGTCGATGTCAATGTCAATGTCAATGTCAATGTCAATGTGAAAGTCAATATGAATGTGACTGTGAATGTGAACGTGAATGTGTATGTCAATGTCAATGTCAATGTCAATGTCAATGTCAATGTCAATGTCAATGTCAATGTCAATGTCAATGTCAATGTCAATGTCAATGTCAATGTCAATGTCAATGTCAATGTCAATGTCAATGTCAATGTCAATGTCAATGTCAATGTCAATGTCAATGTCAATGTCAATGTCAATGTCAATGTCAATGTCAATGTCAATGTCAATGTCAATGTCAATGTCAATGTCAAGGTCAATGTCAATGTCAATGTCAATGTCAATGTCAATGTCAATGTCAATGTCAATGTCAATGTCAATGTCAATGTCAATGTCAATGTCAATGTCAATGTCAATGTCAATGTCAATGTCAATGTCAATGTCAATGTCAATGTCAATGTCAATGTCAATGTCAAGGTCAATGTCAATGTCAATGTCAATGTCAATGTCAATGTCAATGTCAATGTCAATGTCAATGCGATTGCCAATGTCAATGTCAATGTGAATGTCAATGTCAATGTCAATGTCAATGTGAATGTCAATGTGAATGTCAATGTGAATGTCAATGTCAATGTCAATGTCAATGTGAATGTCAATGTGAATGTCAATGTCAATGTCAATGTCAATGTCAATGTCAATGTCAATGTCAATGTCAATGTCAATGCGATTGTCAATGTCAATGTCAATGTCAATGTCAATGTCAATGTCAATGTCAATGTGAATGTCGATGTGAATGTCAATGTCAATGTCAATGTCAATGTGAATGTCGATGTGAATGTCAATGTGAATGTCGATGTGAATGTCAATGTCAATGTCAATGTGAATGTCAATGTGAATGACATGTCAATGTCAGTGTCAGTGTCAGTGAAAGTGTCATTGTCATTGTCAGTGTCAGTATCAGTGAAAGTGTCATTGTCAGTGTCAGTATCAGTGAAAGTGTCATTGTCATTGTCAGTGTCAGTGTCAGTGTCAGTGTCAGTGTCAGTGTCAGTGTCAGTGTCAGTGTCAGTGTCAGTGTCAGTGTCAGTGTCAGTGTCAGTGTCAGTGTCAGTGTCAGTGTCAGTGTCAATGTGAATGTGAATGTGAATGTGAATGTGAATGTGAATGTGAATGTGAATGTGAATGTCAATGTCAATGTCAATGTCAATGTCAATGTCAATGTCAATGTCAATGTCAATGTCAATGTCAATGTCAATGTGAATGACATGTCAATGTCAGTGTCAGTGTCAGTGAAAGTGTCATTGTCATTGTCAGTGTCAGTATCAGTGAAAGTGTCATTGTCATTGTCAGTGTCAGTGTCAGTGTCAGTGTCAGTGTCAGTGTCAATGTGAATGTGAATGTGAATGTCAATGTCAATGTCAATGTGAATGTCAATGTGAATGTCAATGTGAATGTCAATGTGAATGTCAATGTGAATGTCAATGTCAATGTGAATGTGAATGTCAATGTGAATGTGAATGTGAATGTGAATGTGAATGTGAATGTGAATGTGAATGTCGATGTCGATGTCAATGTCGATGTCGATGTCGATGTCGATGTCGATGTCGATGTCGATGTCGATGTCGATGTCGATGTCGATGTCGATGTCGATGTCGATGTCGATGTCGATGTCGATGTCGATGTCGATGTCGATGTCGATGTCGATGTCGATGTCGATGTCGATGTCGATGTCGATGTCGATGTCGATGTCGATGTCGATGTCGATGTCAATGTCAATGTCCATGCGATTGTCAATGTCCATGTCAATGTCAATGTCAATGTCAATGTCAATGTCAATGTCAATGTGAATGTCGATGTCAATGTCAATGTCAATGTCAATGTCAATGTGAAAGTCAATATGAATGTGACTGTGAATGTGAACGTGAATGTGTATGTCAATGTCAATGTCAATGTCAATGTCAATGTCAATGTCAATGTCAATGTCAATGTCAATGTCAAGGTCAATGTCAATGTCAATGTCAATGTCAATGTCAATGTCAATGCGATTGCCAATGTCAATGTCAATGTGAATGTCAATGTGAATGTCAATGTCAATGTCAATGTCAATGTGAATGTCAATGTCAATGTCAATGTGAATGTCAATGTCAATGTCAATGTCAATGTGAATGTCAATGTGAATGTCAATGTCAATGTCAATGTCAATGTCAATGTCAATGTCAATGTCAATGTCAATGTCAATGTCAATGTCAATGTCAATGTGAATGTCGATGTGAATGTCAATGTGAATGTCGATGTGAATGTCAATGTCAATGTCAATGTGAATGTCAATGTGAATGACATGTCAATGTCAGTGTCAGTGTCAGTGAAAGTGTCATTGTCATTGTCAGTGTCAGTATCTGTGAAAGTGTCATTGTCATTGTCAGTGTCAGTGTCAGTGTCAGTGTCAGTGTCAGTGTCAGTGTCAGTGTCAGTGTCAGTGTCAGTGTCAGTGTCAGTGTCAGTGTCAGTGTCAGTGTCAATGTGAATGTGAATGTGAATGTGAATGTGAATGTGAATGTCAATGTCAATGTGAATGTCAATGTGAATGTCAATGTGAAAGTCAATGTGAATGTCAATGTCAATGTCAATGTGAATGTCAATGTCAATGTGAATGTGAATGTGAATGTGAATGTGAATGTGAATGTGAATGTGAATGTGAATGTGAATGTGAATGTCGATGTCGATGTCGATGTCGATGTCGATGTCGATGTCGATGTCGATGTCGATGTCGATGTCGATGTCGATGTCGATGTCGATGTCGATGTCGATGTCGATGTCGATGTCGATGTCGATGTCGATGTCGATGTCGATGTCGATGTCGATGTCGATGTCGATGTCGATGTCGATGTCGATGTCGATGTCGATGTCGATGTCGATGTCGATGTCAATGTCAATGTCCATGCGATTGTCAATGTCCATGTCAATGTCAATGTCAATGTCAATGTCAATGTCAATGTCAATGTGAATGTCGATGTCAATGTCAATGTCAATGTCAATGTCAATGTGAAAGTCAATATGAATGTGACTGTGAATGTGAACGTGAATGTGTATGTCAATGTCAATGTCAATGTCAATGTCAATGTCAATGTCAATGTCAATGTCAATGTCAATGTCAATGTCAATGTCAATGTCAATGTCAATGTCAATGTCAATGTCAATGTCAATGTCAATGTCAATGTCAATGTCAATGTCAATGTCAATGTCAATGTCAATGTCAATGTCAATGTCAATGTCAAGGTCAATGTCAATGTCAATGTCAATGTCAATGTCAATGTCAATGTCAATGTCAATGTCAATGTCAATGTCAATGTCAATGTCAATGTCAATGTCAATGTCAATGTCAATGTCAATGTCAATGTCAATGTCAATGTCAATGTCAATGTCAATGTCAAGGTCAATGTCAATGTCAATGTCAATGTCAATGTCAATGTCAATGTCAATGTCAATGTCAATGCGATTGCCAATGTCAATGTCAATGTGAATGTCAATGTGAATGTCAATGTCAATGTCAATGTCAATGTGAATGTCAATGTGAATGTCAATGTGAATGTCAATGTCAATGTCAATGTCAATGTGAATGTCAATGTGAATGTCAATGTCAATGTCAATGTCAATGTCAATGTCAATGTCAATGTCAATGTCAATGTCAATGTCAATGCGATTGTCAATGTCAATGTCAATGTCAATGTCAATGTCAATGTCAATGTCAATGTGAATGTCGATGTGAATGTCAATGTCAATGTCAATGTCAATGTGAATGTCGATGTGAATGTCAATGTGAATGTCGATGTGAATGTCAATGTCAATGTCAATGTGAATGTCAATGTGAATGACATGTCAATGTCAGTGTCAGTGTCAGTGAAAGTGTCATTGTCATTGTCAGTGTCAGTATCAGTGAAAGTGTCATTGTCAGTGTCAGTATCAGTGAAAGTGTCATTGTCATTGTCAGTGTCAGTGTCAGTGTCAGTGTCAGTGTCAGTGTCAGTGTCAGTGTCAGTGTCAGTGTCAGTGTCAGTGTCAGTGTCAGTGTCAGTGTCAGTGTCAGTGTCAGTGTCAGTGTCAATGTGAATGTGAATGTGAATGTGAATGTGAATGTGAATGTGAATGTGAATGTCAATGTCAATGTCAATGTCAATGTCAATGTCAATGTCAATGTCAATGTCAATGTCAATGTCAATGTCAATGTCAATGTGAATGACATGTCAATGTCAGTGTCAGTGTCAGTGAAAGTGTCATTGTCATTGTCAGTGTCAGTATCAGTGAAAGTGTCATTGTCATTGTCAGTGTCAGTGTCAGTGTCAGTGTCAGTGTCAGTGTCAATGTGAATGTGAATGTGAATGTCAATGTCAATGTCAATGTGAATGTCAATGTGAATGTCAATGTGAATGTCAATGTGAATGTCAATGTGAATGTCAATGTCAATGTGAATGTGAATGTCAATGTGAATGTGAATGTGAATGTGAATGTGAATGTGAATGTGAATGTGAATGTGAATGTGAATGTGAATGTCGATGTCGATGTCAATGTCGATGTCGATGTCGATGTCGATGTCGATGTCGATGTCGATGTCGATGTCGATGTCGATGTCGATGTCGATGTCGATGTCGATGTCGATGTCGATGTCGATGTCGATGTCGATGTCGATGTCGATGTCGATGTCGATGTCGATGTCGATGTCGATGTCGATGTCAATGTCAATGTCAATGCGATTGTCAATGTCAATGTCAATGTCAATGTCAATGTCAATGTCAATGTGAATGTCGATGTCAATGTCAATGTCAATGTCAATGTCAATGTGAAAGTCAATATGAATGTGACTGTGAATGTGAACGTGAATGTGTATGTCAATGTCAATGTCAATGTCAATGTCAATGTCAATGTCAATGTCAATGTCAATGTCAAGGTCAATGTCAATGTCAATGTCAATGTCAATGTCAATGTCAATGTCAATGTCAATGTCAATGTCAATGTCAATGTCAATGTCAATGTCAATGTCAATGTCAATGTCAATGTCAATGTCAATGTCAATGTCAATGTCAATGTCAATGTCAATGTCAAGGTCAATGTCAATGTCAATGTCAATGTCAATGTCAATGTCAATGTCAATGTCAATGTCAATGCGATTGCCAATGTCAATGTCAATGTGAATGTCAATGTGAATGTCAATGTCAATGTCAATGTCAATGTGAATGTCAATGTGAATGTCAATGTGAATGTCAATGTCAATGTCAATGTCAATGTGAATGTCAATGTGAATGTCAATGTCAATGTCAATGTCAATGTCAATGTCAATGTCAATGTCAATGTCAATGTCAATGCGATTGTCAATGTCAATGTCAATGTCAATGTCAATGTCAATGTCAATGTCAATGTGAATGTCGATGTGAATGTCAATGTCAATGTCAATGTCAATGTGAATGTCGATGTGAATGTCAATGTGAATGTCGATGTGAATGTCAATGTCAATGTCAATGTGAATGTCAATGTGAATGACATGTCAATGTCAGTGTCAGTGTCAGTGAAAGTGTCATTGTCATTGTCAGTGTCAGTATCAGTGAAAGTGTCATTGTCAGTGTCAGTATCAGTGAAAGTGTCATTGTCATTGTCAGTGTCAGTGTCAGTGTCAGTGTCAGTGTCAGTGTCAGTGTCAGTGTCAGTGTCAGTGTCAGTGTCAGTGTCAGTGTCAGTGTCAGTGTCAGTGTCAGTGTCAGTGTCAGTGTCAATGTGAATGTGAATGTGAATGTGAATGTGAATGTGAATGTGAATGTGAATGTCAATGTCAATGTCAATGTCAATGTCAATGTCAATGTCAATGTCAATGTCAATGTCAATGTCAATGTCAATGTCAATGTGAATGACATGTCAATGTCAGTGTCAGTGTCAGTGAAAGTGTCATTGTCATTGTCAGTGTCAGTATCAGTGAAAGTGTCATTGTCATTGTCAGTGTCAGTGTCAGTGTCAGTGTCAGTGTCAGTGTCAATGTGAATGTGAATGTGAATGTCAATGTCAATGTCAATGTGAATGTCAATGTGAATGTCAATGTGAATGTCAATGTGAATGTCAATGTGAATGTCAATGTCAATGTGAATGTGAATGTCAATGTGAATGTGAATGTGAATGTGAATGTGAATGTGAATGTGAATGTGAATGTGAATGTGAATGTGAATGTGAATGTGAATGTCGATGTCGATGTCAATGTCGATGTCGATGTCGATGTCGATGTCGATGTCGATGTCGATGTCGATGTCGATGTCGATGTCGATGTCGATGTCGATGTCGATGTCGATGTCGATGTCGATGTCGATGTCGATGTCGATGTCGATGTCGATGTCGATGTCGATGTCGATGTCGATGTCGATGTCAATGTCAATGTCAATGCGATTGTCAATGTCAATGTCAATGTCAATGTCAATGTCAATGTCAATGTGAATGTCGATGTCAATGTCAATGTCAATGTCAATGTCAATGTGAAAGTCAATATGAATGTGACTGTGAATGTGAACGTGAATGTGTATGTCAATGTCAATGTCAATGTCAATGTCAATGTCAATGTCAATGTCAATGTCAATGTCAATGTCAATGTCAATGTCAATGTCAATGTCAATGTCAATGTCAATGTCAATGTCAATGTCAATGTCAATGTCAATGTCAATGTCAATGTCAATGTCAATGTCAATGTCAATGTCAATGTCAATGTCAATGTCAATGTCAATGTCAATGTCAATGTCAATGTCAAGGTCAATGTCAATGTCAATGTCAATGTCAATGTCAATGTCAATGTCAATGTCAATGCGATTGCCAATGTCAATGTCAATGTCAATGTCAATGTGAATGTCAATGTCAATGTCAATGTGAATGTCAATGTGAATGTCAATGTGAATGTCAATGTGAATGTCAATGTCAATGTCAATGTCAATGTGAATGTCAATGTCAATGTCAATGTCAATGTCAATGTCAATGTCAATGTCAATGTCAATGTCAATGTCAATGTCAATGTCAATGTCAATGTCAATGTCAATGCGATTGTCAATGTCAATGTCAATGTCAATGTCAATGTCAATGTCAATGTCAATGTCAATGTGAATGTCGATGTGAATGTCAATGTCAATGTCAATGTCAATGTGAATGTCGATGTGAATGTCAATGTGAATGTCGATGTGAATGTCAATGTCAATGTCAATGTGAATGTCAATGTGAATGACATGTCAATGTCAGTGTCAGTGTCAGTGAAAGTGTCATTGTCATTGTCAGTGTCAGTATCAGTGAAAGTGTCATTGTCAGTGTCAGTATCAGTGAAAGTGTCATTGTCATTGTCAGTGTCAGTGTCAGTGTCAGTGTCAGTGTCAGTGTCAGTGTCAGTGTCAGTGTCAGTGTCAGTGTCAGTGTCAGTGTCAGTGTCAGTGTCAGTGTCAGTGTCAATGTGAATGTGAATGTGAATGTGAATGTGAATGTGAATGTCAATGTCAATGTCAATGTGAATGTCAATGTGAATGTCAATGTGAATGTCAATGTGAATGTCAATGTGAATGTCAATGTGAATGTCAATGTCAATGTCAATGTGAACGTCAATGTCAATGTCAATGTGAATGTGAATGTGAATGTGAATGTGAATGTGAATGTGAATGTGAATGTCGATGTCGATGTCGATGTCGATGTCGATGTCGATGTCGATGTCGATGTCGATGTCGATGTCGATGTCGATGTCGATGTCGATGTCGATGTCGATGTCAATGTCAATGTCCATGCGATTGTCAATGTCCATGTCAATGTCAATGTCAATGTCAATGTCAATGTCAATGTGAATGTCGATGTCAATGTCAATGTCAATGTCAATGTCAATGTGAAAGTCAATGTCAATGTCAATGTCAATGTCAATGTCAATGTCAATGTAAATGTCAATGTCAATGTCAATGTCAATGTCGATGTCGATGTCGATGTCGATGTCGATGTCAATGTCAATGTCCATGCGATTGTCAATGTCCATGTCAATGTCAATGTCAATGTCAATGTCAATGTCGATGTCAATGTCGATGTCAATGTCAATGTCAATGTCAATGTCAATGTGAAAGTCAATGTCAATGTCAATGTCAATGTCAATGTCAATGTCAATGTGAATGTCAATGTGAATGTCAATGTCAATGTCAATTTCAATGTCAATGTCAATGTCAATGTCAATGTCAATGTCAATGTCAATGTCAATGTCAATGTCAATGCGATTGTCAATGTCAATGTCAATGTCAATGTCAATGTCAATGTCAATGTCAATGTGAATGTCGATGTGAATGTGAATGTCAATGTCAATGTCAATGTGAATGTCGATGTGAATGTCAATGTGAATGTCGATGTGAATGTCAATGTCAATGTCAATGTGAATGTCAATGTGAATGACATGTCAATGTCAGTGTCAGTGTCAGTGAAAGTGTCATTGTCATTGTCAGTGTCAGTATCAGTGAAAGTGTCATTGTCAGTGTCAGTATCAGTGAAAGTGTCATTGTCATTGTCAGTGTCAGTGTCAGTGTCAGTGTCAGTGTCAGTGTCAGTGTCAGTGTCAGTGTCAGTGTCAGTGTCAGTGTCAGTGTCAGTGTCAGTGTCAGTGTCAGTGTCAGTGTCAATGTGAATGTGAATGTGAATGTGAATGTGAATGTGAATGTGAATGTCAATGTCAATGTGAATGTCAATGTGAATGTCAATGTGAATGTCAATGTGAATGTCAATGTCAATGTCAATGTCAATGTGAATGTCAATGTCAATGTGAATGTGAATGTGAATGTGAATGTGAATGTGAATGTGAATGTGAATGTGAATGTGAATGTCGATGTCGATGTCGATGTCGATGTCGATGTCGATGTCGATGTCGATGTCGATGTCGATGTCGATGTCGATGTCGATGTCGATGTCAATGTCAATGTCCATGCGATTGTCAATGTCCATGTCAATGTCAATGTCAATGTCAATGTCAATGTCAATGTCAATGTGAATGTCGATGTGAATGTCAATGTGAATGTCGATGTGAATGTCAATGTCAATGTCAATGTGAATGTCAATGTGAATGACATGTCAATGTCAGTGTCAGTGTCAGTGAAAGTGTCATTGTCATTGTCAGTGTCAGTATCAGTGAAAGTGTCATTGTCAGTGTCAGTATCAGTGAAAGTGTCATTGTCATTGTCATTGTCAGTGTCAGTGTCAGTGTCAGTGTCAGTGTCAGTGTCAGTGTCAGTGTCAGTGTCAGTGTCAGTGTCAGTGTCAGTGTCAGTGTCAGTGTCAGTGTCAGTGTCAGTGTCAGTGTCAGTGTCAATGTGAATGTGAATGTGAATGTGAATGTCAATGTCAATGTCAATGTCAATGTCAATGTCAATGTCAATGTCAATGTCAATGTCAATGTCAATGTCAATGTCAATATCAATGTCAATGTCAATGTGAATGACATGTCAATGTCAGTGTCAGTGTCAGTGAAAGTGTCATTGTCATTGTCAGTGTCAGTATCAGTGAAAGTGTCATTGTCATTGTCAGTGTCAGTGTCAGTGTCAGTGTCAGTGTCAGTGTCAATGTGAATGTGAATGTCAATGTCAATGTCAATGTGAATGTCAATGTGAATGTCAATGTGAATGTCAATGTGAATGTCAATGTGAATGTGAATGTCAATGTGAATGTGAATGTCAATGTCAATGTCAATGTCAATGTCAATGTGAATGTGAATGTGAATGTGAATGTGAATGTGAATGTGAATGTGAATGTGAATGTGAATGTCGATGTCGATGTCGATGTCGATGTCGATGTCGATGTCGATGTCGATGTCGATGTCGATGTCGATGTCGATGTCGATGTCGATGTCGATGTCGATGTCGATGTCGATGTCGATGTCGATGTCGATGTCGATGTCGATGTCGATGTCGATGTCGATGTCGATGTCGATGTCGATGTCGATGTCGATGTCGATGTCGATGTCGATGTCAATGTCAATGTCCATGCGATTGTCAATGTCCATGTCAATGTCAATGTCAATGTCAATGTCAATGTCAATGTCAATGTGAATGTCGATGTCAATGTCAATGTCAATGTCAATGTCAATGTCAATGTGAAAGTCAATATGAATGTGACTGTGAATGTGAACGTGAATGTGTATGTCAATGTCAATGTCAATGTCAATGTCAATGTCAATGTCAATGTCAATGTCAATGTCAATGTCAATGTCAATGTCAATGTCAATGTCAATGTCAATGTCAATGTCAATGTCAATGTCAATGTCAATGTCAATGTCAATGTCAATGTCAATGTCAATGTCAATGTCAATGTCAATGTCAATGTCAATGTCAATGTCAATGTCAATGTCAATGTCAATGTCAATGTCAATGTCAATGTCAATGTCAATGTCAATGTCAAGGTCAATGTCAATGTCAATGTCAATGTCAATGTCAATGTCAATGCGATTGCCAATGTCAATGTCAATGTGAATGTCAATGTGAATGTCAATGTCAATGTCAATGTCAATGTGAATGTCAATGTGAATGTCAATGTGAATGTCAATGTGAATGTCAATGTCAATGTGAATGTCAATGTGAATGTCAATGTCAATGTCAATGTCAATGTCAATGTCAATGTCAATGTCAATGTCAATGTCAATGTCAATGCGATTGTCAATGTCAATGTCAATGTCAATGTCAATGTCAATGTCAATGTCAATGTCAATGTCAATGTGAATGTCGATGTGAATGTCAATGTCAATGTCAATGTCAATGTGAATGTCGATGTGAATGTCAATGTGAATGTCGATGTGAATGTCAATGTCAATGTCAATGTGAATGTCAATGTGAATGACATGTCAATGTCAGTGTCAGTGTCAGTGAAAGTGTCATTGTCATTGTCAGTGTCAGTATCAGTGAAAGTGTCATTGTCATTGTCAGTGTCAGCGTCAGTGTCAGTGTCAGTGTCAGTGTCAGTGTCAGTGTCAGTGTCAGTGTCAGTGTCAGTGTCAGTGTCAGTGTCAGTGTCAGTGTCAGTGTCAGTGTCAGTGTCAATGTGAATGTGAATGTGAATGTGAATGTGAATGTGAATGTCAATGTCAATGTGAATGTCAATGTGAATGTCAATGTGAAAGTCAATGTGAATGTCAATGTCAATGTCAATGTGAATGTCAATGTCAATGTCAATGTGAATGTGAATGTGAATGTGAATGTGAATGTGAATGTGAATGTGAATGTGAATGTGAATGTGAATGTGAATGTGAATGTCGATGTCGATGTCGATGTCGATGTCGATGTCGATGTCGATGTCGATGTCGATGTCGATGTCGATGTCGATGTCGATGTCGATGTCGATGTCGATGTCGATGTCAATGTCAATGTCCATGCGATTGTCAATGTCCATGTCAATGTCAATGTCAATGTCAATGTCAATGTCAATGTGAATGTCGATGTCAATGTCAATGTGAATGTCAATGTCAATGTGAAAGTCAATATGAATGTGACTGTGAATGTGAACGTGAATGTGTATGTCAATGTCAATGTCAATGTCAATGTCAATGTCAATGTCAATGTCAATGTCAATGTCAATGTCAATGTCAATGTCAATGTCAATGTCAATGTCAATGTCAATGTCAATGTCAATGTCAATGTCAATGTCAATGTCAATGTCAATGTCAATGTCAATGTCAATGTCAATGTCAATGTCAATGTCAATGTCAATGTCAATGTCAATGTCAATGTCAATGTCAATGTCAATGTCAATGTCAAGGTCAATGTCAATGTCAATGTCAATGTCAATGTCAATGTCAATGTGAATGTCAATGTCAATGTCAATGCGATTGCCAATGTCAATGTCAATGTGAATGTCAATGTGAATGTCAATGTCAATGTCAATGTCAATGTGAATGTCAATGTGAATGTCAATGTGAATGTCAATGTCAATGTCAATGTCAATGTGAATGTCAATGTGAATGTCAATGTCAATGTCAATGTCAATGTCAATGTCAATGTCAATGTCAATGTCAATGTCAATGCGATTGTCAATGTCAATGTCAATGTCAATGTCAATGTCAATGTCAATGTCAATGTGAATGTCGATGTGAATGTCAATGTCAATGTCAATGTCAATGTGAATGTCGATGTGAATGTCAATGTGAATGTCGATGTGAATGTCAATGTCAATGTCAATGTGAATGTCAATGTGAATGACATGTCAATGTCAGTGTCAGTGTCAATGAAAGTGTCATTGTCATTGTCAGTGTCAGTATCAGTGAAAGTGTCATTGTCAGTGTCAGTATCAGTGAAAGTGTCATTGTCATTGTCAGTGTCAGTGTCAGTGTCAGTGTCAGTGTCAGTGTCAGTGTCAGTGTCAGTGTCAGTGTCAGTGTCAGTGTCAGTGTCAGTGTCAGTGTCAGTGTCAGTGTCAGTGTCAGTGTCAATGTGAATGTGAATGTGAATGTGAATGTGAATGTCAATGTCAATGTCAATGTCAATGTCAATGTCAATGTCAATGTCAATGTCAATGTCAATGTCAATGTCAATGTCAATGTCAATGTCAATGTCAATGTGAATGACATGTCAATGTCAGTGTCAGTGTCAGTGAAAGTGTCATTGTCATTGTCAGTGTCAGTATCAGTGAAAGTGTCATTGTCATTGTCAGTGTCAGTGTCAGTGTCAGTGTCAGTGTCAGTGTCAATGTGAATGTGAATGTGAATGTCAATGTCAATGTCAATGTGAATGTCAATGTGAATGTCAATGTGAATGTCAATGTGAATGTCAATGTGAATGTCAATGTCAATGTGAATGTGAATGTGAATGTGAATGTGAATGTGAATGTGAATGTGAATGTGAATGTGAATGTGAATGTGAATGTGAATGTGAATGTCGATGTCGATGTCAATGTCGATGTCGATGTCGATGTCGATGTCGATGTCGATGTCGATGTCGATGTCGATGTCGATGTCGATGTCGATGTCGATGTCGATGTCGATGTCGATGTCGATGTCGATGTCGATGTCGATGTCGATGTCGATGTCGATGTCGATGTCGATGTCAATGTCAATGTCAATGCGATTGTCAATGTCAATGTCAATGTCAATGTCAATGTCAATGTCAATGTCAATGTGAATGTCGATGTCAATGTCAATGTCAATGTCAATGTCAATGTGAAAGTCAATATGAATGTGACTGTGAATGTGAACGTGAATGTGTATGTCAATGTCAATGTCAATGTCAATGTCAATGTCAATGTCAATGTCAATGTCAATGTCAATGTCAATGTCAATGTCAATGTCAATGTCAATGTCAATGTCAATGTCAATGTCAATGTCAATGTCAATGTCAATGTCAATGTCAATGTCAATGTCAATGTCAATGTCAATGTCAATGTCAATGTCAATGTCAATGTCAATGTCAATGTCAAGGTCAATGTCAATGTCAATGTCAATGTCAATGTCAATGTCAATGTCAATGTCAATGTCAATGTCAATGCGATTGCCAATGTCAATGTCAATGTCAATGTCAATGTGAATGTCAATGTCAATGTCAATGTGAATGTCAATGTGAATGTCAATGTGAATGTCAATGTGAATGTCAATGTCAATGTCAATGTCAATGTGAATGTCAATGTCAATGTCAATGTCAATGTCAATGTCAATGTCAATGTCAATGTCAATGTCAATGTCAATGTCAATGTCAATGTCAATGTCAATGTCAATGTCAATGTCAATGCGATTGTCAATGTCAATGTCAATGTCAATGTCAATGTCAATGTCAATGTCAATGTCAATGTGAATGTCGATGTGAATGTCAATGTCAATGTCAATGTCAATGTGAATGTCGATGTGAATGTCAATGTGAATGTCGATGTGAATGTCAATGTCAATGTCAATGTCAATGTGAATGTCAATGTCAATGTCAATGTGAATGTCAATGTGAATGTCAATGTGAATGTCAATGTGAATGTCAATGTCAATGTCAATGTCAATGTGAATGTCAATGTCAATGTCAATGTCAATGTCAATGTCAATGTCAATGTCAATGTCAATGTCAATGTCAATGTCAATGTCAATGTCAATGTCAATGTCAATGTCAATGTCAATGTCAATGCGATTGTCAATGTCAATGTCAATGTCAATGTCAATGTCAATGTCAATGTCAATGTCAATGTCAATGTGAATGTCGATGTGAATGTCAATGTCAATGTCAATGTCAATGTGAATGTCGATGTGAATGTCAATGTGAATGTCGATGTGAATGTCAATGTCAATGTCAATGTGAATGTCAATGTGAATGACATGTCAATGTCAGTGTCAGTGTCAGTGAAAGTGTCATTGTCATTGTCAGTGTCAGTATCAGTGAAAGTGTCATTGTCAGTGTCAGTATCAGTGAAAGTGTCATTGTCATTGTCAGTGTCAGTGTCAGTGTCAGTGTCAGTGTCAGTGTCAGTGTCAGTGTCAGTGTCAGTGTCAGTGTCAGTGTCAGTGTCAGTGTCAGTGTCAGTGTCAATGTGAATGTGAATGTGAATGTGAATGTGAATGTGAATGTGAATGTCAATGTGAATGTCAATGTGAATGTCAATGTGAATGTCAATGTGAATGTCAATGTGAATGTCAATGTGAATGTCAATGTGAATGTCAATGTCAATGTCAATGTGAACGTCAATGTCAATGTCAATGTGAATGTGAATGTGAATGTGAATGTGAATGTGAATGTGAATGTGAATGTCGATGTCGATGTCGATGTCGATGTCGATGTCGATGTCGATGTCGATGTCGATGTCGATGTCGATGTCGCTGTCAATGTCAATGTCCATGCGATTGTCAATGTCCATGTCAATGTCAATGTCAATGTCAATGTCAATGTCAATGTGAATGTCGATGTCAATGTCAATGTCAATGTCAATGTCAATGTGAAAGTCAATATGAATGTGACTGTGAATGTGAACGTGAATGTGTATGTCAATGTCAATGTCAATGTCAATGTCAATGTCAATGTCAATGTAAATGTCAATGTCAATGTCAATGTCAATGTCAATGTCAATGTCAATGTCAATGTCAATGTCAATGTCAATGTCAATGTCAATGTCAATGTCAATGTCAATGTCAATGTCAATGTCAATGTCAATGTCAATGTCAATGTCAATGTCAAGGTCAATGTCAATGTCAATGTCAATGTCAATGTCAATGTCAATGTCAATGTCAATGCGATTGCCAATGTCAATGTCAATGTCAATGTCAATGTCAATGTCAATGTCAATGTCAATGTGAATGTCAATGTGAATGTCAATGTGAATGTCAATGTCAATGTCAATGTCAATGTGAATGTCAATGTGAATGTCAATGTCAATGTCAATGTCAATGTCAATGTCAATGTCAATGTCAATGTCAATGTCAATGTCAATGTCAATGTCAATGTCAATGCGATTGTCAATGTCAATGTCAATGTCAATGTCAATGTCAATGTCAATGTCAATGTCAATGTGAATGACATGTCAATGTCAGTGTCAGTGTCAGTGAAAGTGTCATTGTCATTGTCAGTGTCAGTATCAGTGAAAGTGTCATTGTCATTGTCAGTGTCAGTGTCAGTGTCAGTGTCAGTGTCAGTGTCAATGTGAATGTGAATGTGAATGTCAATGTCAATGTCAATGTGAATGTCAATGTGAATGTCAATGTGAATGTCAATGTGAATGTCAATGTGAATGTGAATGTCAATGTGAATGTGAATGTCAATGTCAATGTCAATGTCAATGTCAATGTGAATGTGAATGTGAATGTGAATGTGAATGTGAATGTGAATGTGAATGTGAATGTGAATGTGAATGTCGATGTCGATGTCGATGTCGATGTCGATGTCGATGTCGATGTCGATGTCGATGTCGATGTCGATGTCGATGTCGATGTCGATGTCGATGTCGATGTCGATGTCGATGTCAATGTCAATGTCCATGCGATTGTCAATGTCCATGTCAATGTCAATGTCAATGTCAATGTCAATGTCAATGTGAATGTCGATGTCAATGTCAATGTCAATGTCAATGTCAATGTGAAAGTCAATATGAATGTGACTGTGAATGTGAACGTGAATGTGTATGTCAATGTCAATGTCAATGTCAATGTCAATGTCAATGTCAATGTCAATGTCAATGTCAATGTCAATGTCAATGTCAATGTCAATGTCAATGTCAATGTCAATGTCAATGTCAATGTCAATGTCAATGTCAATGTCAATGTCAATGTCAATGTCAATGTCAATGTCAATGTCAATGTCAATGTCAATGTCAATGTCAATGTCAAGGTCAATGTCAATGTCAATGTCAATGTCAATGTCAATGTCAATGCGATTGCCAATGTCAATGTCAATGTGAATGTCAATGTGAATGTCAATGTCAATGTCAATGTCAATGTGAATGTCAATGTGAATGTCAATGTGAATGTCAATGTCAATGTCAATGTGAATGTGAATGTCAATGTCAATGTCAATGTCAATGTCAATGTCAATGTCAATGTCAATGTCAATGTCAATGTCAATGTCAATGTCAATGTCAATGCGATTGTCAATGTCAATGTCAATGTCAATGTCAATGTCAATGTCAATGTCAATGTCAATGTCAATGTGAATGTCGATGTGAATGTCAATGTCAATGTCAATGTCAATGTGAATGTCGATGTGAATGTCAATGTGAATGTCGATGTCAATGTCAATGTCAATGTCAATGCGATTGTCAATGTCAATGTCAATGTCAATGTCAATGTCAATGTCAATGTCAATGTCAATGTGAATGTCGATGTGAATGTCAATGTCAATGTCAATGTCAATGTGAATGTCGATGTGAATGTCAATGTGAATGTCGATGTGAATGTCAATGTCAATGTCAATGTCAATGTGAATGTCAATGTCAATGTCAATGTGAATGTCAATGTGAATGTCAATGTGAATGTCAATGTGAATGTCAATGTGAATGTCAATGTCAATGTCAATGTCAATGTGAATGTCAATGTCAATGTCAATGTCAATGTCAATGTCAATGTCAATGTCAATGTCAATGTCAATGTCAATGTCAATGTCAATGTCAATGTCAATGTCAATGTCAATGTCAATGTCAATGCGATTGTCAATGTCAATGTCAATGTCAATGTCAATGTCAATGTCAATGTCAATGTCAATGTCAATGTGAATGTCGATGTGAATGTCAATGTCAATGTCAATGTCAATGTGAATGTCGATGTGAATGTCAATGTGAATGTCGATGTGAATGTCAATGTCAATGTCAATGTGAATGTCAATGTGAATGACATGTCAATGTCAGTGTCAGTGTCAGTGAAAGTGTCATTGTCATTGTCAGTGTCAGTATCAGTGAAAGTGTCATTGTCAGTGTCAGTATCAGTGAAAGTGTCATTGTCATTGTCAGTGTCAGTGTCAGTGTCAGTGTCAGTGTCAGTGTCAGTGTCAGTGTCAGTGTCAGTGTCAGTGTCAGTGTCAGTGTCAGTGTCAGTGTCAGTGTCAGTGTCAGTGTCAGTGTCAGTGTCAATGTGAATGTGAATGTGAATGTGAATGTGAATGTGAATGTGAATGTCAATGTCAATGTCAATGTGAATGTCAATGTGAATGTCAATGTGAATGTCAATGTGAATGTCAATGTGAATGTCAATGTGAATGTCAATGTCAATGTCAATGTGAACGTCAATGTCAATGTCAATGTGAATGTGAATGTGAATGTGAATGTGAATGTGAATGTGAATGTGAATGTCGATGTCGATGTCGATGTCGATGTCGATGTCGATGTCGATGTCGATGTCGATGTCGATGTCGATGTCGATGTCGATGTCGATGTCGATGTCGATGTCGATGTCGATGTCGATGTCGATGTCGATGTCGATGTCGATGTCGCTGTCAATGTCAATGTCCATGCGATTGTCAATGTCCATGTCAATGTCAATGTCAATGTCAATGTCAATGTCAATGTGAATGTCGATGTCAATGTCAATGTCAATGTCAATGTCAATGTGAAAGTCAATATGAATGTGACTGTGAATGTGAACGTGAATGTGAATGTCAATGTCAATGTCAATGTCAATGTCAATGTCAATGTCAATGTAAATGTCAATGTCAATGTCAATGTCAATGTCAATGTCAATGTCAATGTCAATGTCAATGTCAATGTCAATGTCAATGTCAATGTCAATGTCAATGTCAATGTCAATGTCAATGTCAATGTCAATGTCAATGTCAAGGTCAATGTCAATGTCAATGTCAATGTCAATGTCAATGTCAATGTCAATGCGATTGCCAATGTCAATGTCAATGTCAATGTCAATGTCAATGTCAATGTCAATGTCAATGTCAATGTGAATGTCAATGTGAATGTCAATGTGAATGTCAATGTCAATGTCAATGTCAATGTGAATGTCAATGTGAATGTCAATGTCAATGTCAATGTCAATGTCAATGTCAATGTCAATGTCAATGTCAATGTCAATGTCAATGTCAATGTCAATGTCAATGTCAATGTCAATGCGATTGTCAATGTCAATGTCAATGTCAATGTCAATGTCAATGTCAATGTCAATGTCAATGTCAATGTGAATGACATGTCAATGTCAGTGTCAGTGTCAGTGAAAGTGTCATTGTCATTGTCAGTGTCAGTATCAGTGAAAGTGTCATTGTCATTGTCAGTGTCAGTGTCAGTGTCAGTGTCAGTGTCAGTGTCAATGTGAATGTGAATGTGAATGTCAATGTCAATGTCAATGTGAATGTCAATGTGAATGTCAATGTGAATGTCAATGTGAATGTCAATGTGAATGTGAATGTCAATGTGAATGTGAATGTCAATGTCAATGTCAATGTCAATGTCAATGTCAATGTCAATGTGAATGTGAATGTGAATGTGAATGTGAATGTGAATGTGAATGTGAATGTGAATGTCGATGTCGATGTCGATGTCGATGTCGATGTCGATGTCGATGTCGATGTCGATGTCGATGTCGATGTCGATGTCGATGTCGATGTCGATGTCGATGTCGATGTCGATGTCGATGTCGATGTCGATGTCGATGTCGATGTCGATGTCGATGTCGATGTCGATGTCGATGTCGATGTCGATGTCGATGTCGATGTCGATGTCGATGTCGATGTCGATGTCGATGTCAATGTCAATGTCCATGCGATTGTCAATGTCCATGTCAATGTCAATGTCAATGTCAATGTCAATGTCAATGTGAATGTCGATGTCAATGTCAATGTCAATGTCAATGTCAATGTCAATGTCAATGTGAAAGTCAATATGAATGTGACTGTGAATGTGAACGTGAATGTGTATGTCAATGTCAATGTCAATGTCAATGTCAATGTCAATGTCAATGTCAATGTCAATGTCAATGTCAATGTCAATGTCAATGTCAATGTCAATGTCAATGTCAATGTCAATGTCAATGTCAATGTCAATGTCAATGTCAATGTCAATGTCAATGTCAATGTCAATGTCAATGTCAATGTCAATGTCAATGTCAAGGTCAATGTCAATGTCAATGTCAATGTCAATGTCAATGTCAATGTCAATGCGATTGCCAATGTCAATGTCAATGTGAATGTCAATGTGAATGTCAATGTCAATGTCAATGTCAATGTGAATGTCAATGTGAATGTCAATGTGAATGTCAATGTCAATGTCAATGTCAATGTGAATGTCAATGTGAATGTCAATGTCAATGTCAATGTCAATGTCAATGTCAATGTCAATGTCAATGTCAATGTCAATGTCAATGTCAATGTCAATGCGATTGTCAATGTCAATGTCAATGTCAATGTCAATGTCAATGTCAATGTCAATGTCAATGTCAATGTCAATGTCAATGTGAATGTCGATGTGAATGTCAATGTCAATGTCAATGTCAATGTGAATGTCGATGTGAATGTCAATGTGAATGTCGATGTGAATGTCAATGTCAATGTCAATGTGAATGTCAATGTGAATGACATGTCAATGTCAGTGTCAGTGTCAGTGAAAGTGTCATTGTCATTGTCAGTGTCAGTATCAGTGAAAGTGTCATTGTCATTGTCAGTGTCAGTGTCAGTGTCAGTGTCAGTGTCAGTGTCAGTGTCAGTGTCAGTGTCAGTGTCAGTGTCAGTGTCAGTGTCAATGTGAATGTGAATGTGAATGTGAATGTCAATGTCAATGTCAATGTGAATGTCAATGTGAATGTCAATGTGAAAGTCAATGTGAATGTCAATGTCAATGTCAATGTGAATGTCAATGTCAATGTCAATGTGAATGTGAATGTGAATGTGAATGTGAATGTGAATGTGAATGTGAATGTGAATGTGAATGTGAATGTGAATGTCGATGTCGATGTCGATGTCGATGTCGATGTCGATGTCGATGTCGATGTCGATGTCGATGTCGATGTCGATGTCGATGTCGATGTCGATGTCGATGTCGATGTCGATGTCGATGTCGATGTCGATGTCAATGTCAATGTCCATGCGATTGTCAATGTCCATGTCAATGTCAATGTGAATGTCGATGTCAATGTCAATGTCAATGTCAATGTGAAAGTCAATATGAATGTGACTGTGAATGTGAACGAGAATGTGTATGTCAATGTCAATGTCAATGTCAATGTCAATGTCAATGTCAATGTCAATGTCAATGTCAATGTCAATGTCAATGTCAATGTCAATGTCAATGTCAATGTCAATGTCAATGTCAATGTCAATGTCAATGTCAATGGCAATGTCAATGTCAATGTCAATGTCAATGTCAATGTCAATGTCAATGTCAATGTCAATGTCAAGGTCAATGTCAATGTCAATGTCAATGTCAATGTCAATGTCAATGTCAATGTCAATGTCAATGCGATTGCCAATGTCAATGTCAATGTGAATGTCAATGTGAATGTCAATGTCAATGTCAATGTCAATGTGAATGTCAATGTGAATGTCAATGTGAATGTCAATGTCAATGTCAATGTCAATGTGAATGTCAATGTGAATGTCAATGTCAATGTCAATGTCAATGTCAATGTCAATGTCAATGTCAATGTCAATGCGATTGTCAATGTCAATGTCAATGTCAATGTCAATGTCAATGTCAATGTCAATGTGAATGTCGATGTGAATGTCAATGTCAATGTCAATGTCAATGTGAATGTCGATGTGAATGTCAATGTGAATGTCGATGTGAATGTCAATGTCAATGTCAATGTGAATGTCAATGTGAATGACATGTCAATGTCAGTGTCAGTGTCAGTGAAAGTGTCATTGTCATTGTCAGTGTCAGTATCAGTGAAAGTGTCATTGTCAGTGTCAGTATCAGTGAAAGTGTCATTGTCATTGTCAGTGTCAGTGTCAGTGTCAGTGTCAGTGTCAGTGTCAGTGTCAGTGTCAGTGTCAGTGTCAGTGTCAGTGTCAGTGTCAGTGTCAGTGTCAGTGTCAGTGTCAGTGTCAGTGTCAATGTGAATGTGAATGTGAATGTGAATGTGAATGTGAATGTGAATGTGAATGTCAATGTCAATGTCAATGTCAATGTCAATGTCAATGTCAATGTCAATGTCAATGTCAATGTCAATGTCAATGTCAATGTCAATGTGAATGACATGTCAATGTCAGTGTCAGTGTCAGTGAAAGTGTCATTGTCATTGTCAGTGTCAGTATCAGTGAAAGTGTCATTGTCATTGTCAGTGTCAGTGTCAGTGTCAGTGTCAGTGTCAGTGTCAATGTGAATGTGAATGTGAATGTCAATGTCAATGTCAATGTGAATGTCAATGTGAATGTCAATGTGAATGTCAATGTGAATGTCAATGTGAATGTCAATGTCAATGTGAATGTGAATGTCAATGTCAATGTCAATGTGAATGTGAATGTGAATGTGAATGTGAATGTGAATGTGAATGTGAATGTGAATGTCGATGTCGATGTCGATGTCGATGTCGATGTCGATGTCGATGTCGATGTCGATGTCGATGTCGATGTCGATGTCGATGTCGATGTCAATGTCAATGTCAATGCGATTGTCAATGTCAATGTCAATGTCAATGTCAATGTCAATGTCAATGTCAATGTGAATGTCGATGTCAATGTCAATGTCAATGTCAATGTCAATGTGAAAGTCAATATGAATGTGACTGTGAATGTGAACGTGAATGTGTATGTCAATGTCAATGTCAATGTCAATGTCAATGTGAATGTGAATGTGAATGTGAATGTGAATGTGAATGTGAATGTGAATGTGAATGTGAATGTGAATGTGAATGTCGATGTCGATGTCGATGTCGATGTCGATGTCGATGTCGATGTCGATGTCGATGTCGATGTCGATGTCGATGTCGATGTCGATGTCGATGTCGATGTCGATGTCGATGTCGATGTCGATGTCGATGTCAATGTCCATGCGATTGTCAATGTCCATGTCAATGTCAATGTCAATGTCAATGTCAATGTCAATGTGAATGTCGATGTCAATGTCAATGTCAATGTCAATGTCAATGTGAAAGTCAATATGAATGTGACTGTGAATGTGAACGTGAATGTGTATGTCAATGTCAATGTCAATGTCAATGTCAATGTCAATGTCAATGTAAATGTCAATGTCAATGTCAATGTCAATGTCAATGTCAATGTCAATGTCAATGTCAATGTCAATGTCAATGTCAATGTCAATGTCAATGTCAATGTCAATGTCAATGTCAATGTCAATGTCAATGTCAATGTCAATGTGAATGTCAAGGTCAATGTCAATGTCAATGTCAATGTCAAT
>OZ020496.1:23739178-23741678 GCA_963971365.1 Lasioglossum villosulum | reverse complement strand
GTGAATGTGAATGTGAATGTGAATGTGAATGTGAATGTGAATGTGAATGTGAATGTGAATGTGAATGTGAATGTGAATGTGAATGTGAATGTGAATGTGAATGTGAATGTGAATGTGAATGTGAATGTGAATGTGAATGTGAATGTGAATGTGAATGTGAATGTGAATGTGAATGTGAATGTGAATGTGAATGTGAATGTGAATGTGAATGTGAATGTGAATGTGAATGTGAATGTGAATGTGAATGTGAATGTGAATGTGAATGTGAATGTGAATGTGAATGTGAATGTGAATGTGAATGTGAATGTGAATGTGAATGTGAATGTGAATGTGAATGTGAATGTGAATGTGAATGTGAATGTGAATGTGAATGTGAATGTGAATGTGAATGTGAATGTGAATGTGAATGTGAATGTGAATGTGAATGTGAATGTGAATGTGAATGTGAATGTGAATGTGAATGTGAATGTGAATGTGAATGTGAATGTGAATGTCGATGTCGATGTCGATGTCGATGTCGATGTCGATGTCGATGTCGATGTCGATGTCGATGTCGATGTCGATGTCGATGTCGATGTCGATGTCGATGTCGATGTCGATGTCGATGTCGATGTCGATGTCGATGTCGATGTCGATGTCGATGTCGATGTCGATGTCGATGTCGATGTCGATGTCGATGTCGATGTCAATGTCAATGTCAATGTCAATGTCAATGTCAATGCGATTGCCAATGTCAATGTCAATGTCAATGTCAATGTGAATGTCAATGTCAATGTCAATGTCAATGTGAATGTCAATGTGAATGTCAATGTCAATGTCAATGTGAATGTCAATGTCAATGTGAATGTCAATGTGAATGTCAATGTCAATGTCAATGTCAATGTCAATGTCAATGTCAATGTCAATGTCAATGTCAATGTCAAGGTCAATGTCAATGTCAATGTCAATGTCAATGCGATTGTCAATGTCAATGTCAATGTGAATGTCAATGTCAATGTCAATGTGAATGTCAATGTGAATGACATGTCAATGTCAGTGTCAGTGTCAGTGAAAGTGTCATTGTCATTGTCAGTGTCAGTATCAGTGAAAGTGTCATTGTCAGTGTCAGTATCAGTGAAAGTGTCATTGTCATTGTCAGTGTCAGTGTCAGTGTCAGTGTCAGTGTCAGTGTCAGTGTCAGTGTCAGTGTCAGTGTCAGTGTCAGTGTCAGTGTCAGTGTCAGTGTCAGTGTCAGTGTCAGTGTCAGTGTCAGTGTCAGTGTCAGTGTCAGTGTCAGTGTCAGTGTCAGTGTCAGTGTCAGTGTCAGTGTCAGTGTCAGTGTCAGTGTCAGTGTCAGTGTCAGTGTGAATGTGAATGTGAATGTGAATGTGAATGTGAATGTGAATGTGAATGTGAATGTGAATGTGAATGTGAATGTGAATGTGAATGTGAATGTGAATGTCGATGTCGATGTCGATGTCGATGTCGATGTCGATGTCGATGTCGATGTCGATGTCGATGTCGATGTCGATGTCGATGTCGATGTCGATGTCGATGTCGATGTCGATGTCGATGTCGATGTCGATGTCGATGTCGATGTCGATGTCGATGTCGATGTCGATGTCGATGTCGATGTCGATGTCGATGTCGATGTCGATGTCGATGTCGATGTCAATGTCAATGTCAATGTCAATGTCAATGTCAATGCGATTGCCAATGTCAATGTCAATGTCAATGTCAATGTGAATGTCAATGTCAATGTCAATGTCAATGTCAATGTCAATGTCAATGTCAATGTCAATGTCAATGTCAATGTCAATGTCAATGTCAATGTCAAGGTCAATGTCAATGTCAATGTCAATGTCAATGTCAATGTCAATGTCAATGTCAATGTCAATGTCAATGTCAATGCGATTGCCAATGTCAATGTCAATGTCAATGTCAATGTGAATGTCAATGTCAATGTCAATGTCAATGTGAATGTCAATGTGAATGTCAATGTGAATGTCAATGTGAATGTCAATGTCAATGTGAATGTCAATGTGAATGTCAATGTCAATGTGAATGTCAATGTGAATGTCAATGTCAATGTCAATGTCAATGTCAATGTCAATGTCAATGTCAAGGTCAATGTCAATGTCAATGTCAATGTCAATGCGATTGTCAATGTCAATGTCAATGTGAATGTCAATGTCAATGTCAATGTGAATGTCAATGTGAATGACATGTCAATGTCAGTGTCAGTGTCAGTGAAAGTGTCATTGTCATTGTCAGTGTCAGTATCAGTGAAAGTGTCATTGTCAGTGTCAGTATCAGTGAAAGTGTCATTGTCATTGTCAGTGTCAGTGTCAGTGTCAGTGTCAGTGTCAGTGTCAGTGTCAGTGTCAGTGTCAGTGTCAGTGTCAGTGTCAGTGTCAGTGTCAGTGTCAGTGTCAGTGTCAGTGTCAGTGTCAGTGTCAGTGTCAGTGTCAGTGTCAGTGTCAGTGTCAGTGTCAGTGTCAATGTCAATGTCAATGTCAAT
>OZ020496.1:23721678-23734178 GCA_963971365.1 Lasioglossum villosulum | reverse complement strand
TGTCAATGTCAATGTCAATGTCAATGTCAATGTCAATGTCAATGTCAATGTCAATGTCAATGTCAATGTCAATGTCAATGTCAATGTCAATGTCAATGTCAATGTCAATGTCAATGTCAATGTCAATGTCAATGTCAATGTCAATGTCAATGTCAATGTCAAGGTCAATGTCAATGTCAATGTCAATGTCAATGTCAATGTCAATGTCAATGTCAATGTCAATGTCAATGCGATTGCCAATGTCAATGTCAATGTGAATGTCAATGTGAATGTCAATGTCAATGTCAATGTCAATGTGAATGTCAATGTGAATGTCAATGTGAATGTCAATGTGAATGTCAATGTCAATGTGAATGTCAATGTGAATGTCAATGTCAATGTCAATGTCAATGTCAATGTCAATGTCAATGTCAATGTCAATGTCAATGTCAAGGTCAATGTCAATGTCAATGTCAATGTCAATGCGATTGTCAATGTCAATGTCAATGTGAATGTCAATGTCAATGTCAATGTGAATGTCAATGTGAATGACATGTCAATGTCAGTGTCAGTGTCAGTGAAAGTGTCATTGTCATTGTCAGTGTCAGTATCAGTGAAAGTGTCATTGTCAGTGTCAGTATCAGTGAAAGTGTCATTGTCATTGTCAGTGTCAGTGTCAGTGTCAGTGTCAGTGTCAGTGTCAGTGTCAGTGTCAGTGTCAGTGTCAGTGTCAGTGTCAGTGTCAGTGTCAGTGTCAGTGTCAGTGTCAGTGTCAGTGTCAGTGTCAGTGTCAGTGTCAGTGTCAGTGTCAGTGTCAGTGTCAGTGTCAGTGTCAGTGTCAGTGTCAGTATCAGTGAAAGTGTCATTGTCAGTGTCAGTATCAGTGAAAGTGTCATTGTCATTGTCAGTGTCAGTGTCAGTGTCAGTGTCAGTGTCAGTGTCAATGTGAATGTGAATGTGAATGTGAATGTGAATGTCAATGTCAATGTCAATGTGAATGTCAATGTGAATGTCAATGTGAATGTCAATGTGAATGTCAATGTGAATGTCAATGTCAATGTCAATGTCAATGTGAATGTCAATGTCAATGTCAATGTCAATGTCAATGTCAATGTGAATGTCAATGTGAATGTCAATGTGAATGTCAATGTCAATGTGAATGTCAATGTGAATGTCAATGTCAATGTCAATGTCAATGTCAATGTCAATGTCAATGTCAATGTCAATGTCAATGTCAAGGTCAATGTCAATGTCAATGTCAATGTCAATGTCAATGCGATTGTCAATGTCAATGTCAATGTCAATGTCAATGTCAATGTCAATGTCAATGTCAATGTGAATGTCGATGTGAATGTCAATGTCAATGTCAATGTCAATGTGAATGTCGATGTGAATGTCAATGTGAATGTCAATGTCAATGTCAATGTGAATGTCAATGTGAATGACATGTCAATGTCAGTGTCAGTGTCAGTGGAAGTGTCAGTGGAAGTGTCATTGTCATTGTCAGTGTCAGTATCAGTGAAAGTGTCATTGTCAGTGTCAGTATCAGTGAAAGTGTCATTGTCATTGTCAGTGTCAGTGTCAGTGTCAGTGTCAGTGTCAGTGTCAGTGTCAATGTGAATGTGAATGTGAATGTCAATGTCAATGTCAATGTGAATGTCAATGTGAATGTCAATGTGAATGTCAATGTGAATGTCAATGTGAATGTCAATGTCAATGTCAATGTCAATGTCAATGTCAATGTCAATGTCAATGTGAATGTGAATGTGAATGTGAATGTGAATGTGAATGTGAATGTGAATGTGAATGTGAATGTGAATGTGAATGTGAATGTGAATGTGAATGTGAATGTGAATGTGAATGTGAATGTGAATGTGAATGTCGATGTCGATGTCGATGTCGATGTCAATGTCAATGTCAATGTCAATGTCAATGTCAATGTCAATGTCAATGTCAATGTCAATGTCAATGTCAATGTCAATGTCAATGTCAATGTCAATGTCAATGTCAATGTCAATGTCAATGTCAATGTCAATGTCAATGTCAATGTCAATATCAATGTCAATGTCAATGTCAATGTCAATGTCAATGTCAAGGTCAATGTCAATGTCAATGTCAATGTCAATGTCAATGTCAATGTCAATGTCAATGTCAATGTCAATGCGATTGCCAATGTCAATGTCAATGTCAATGTCAATGTGAATGTCAATGTCAATGTCAATGTCAATGTGAATGTCAATGTGAATGTCAATGTGAATGTCAATGTGAATGTCAATGTCAATGTGAATGTCAATGTGAATGTCAATGTTAATGTCAATGTCAATGTCAATGTCAATGTCAATGTCAATGTCAATGTCAATGTCAATGTCAATGCGATTGTCAATGTCAATGTCAATGTCAATGTCAATGTCAATGTCAATGTCAATGTCAATGTGAATGTCGATGTGAATGTCAATGTCAATGTCAATGTCAATGTGAATGTCGATGTGAATGTCAATGTGAATGTCGATGTGAATGTCAATGTCAATGTCAATGTGAATGTCAATGTGAATGACATGTCAATGTCAGTGTCAGTGTCAGTGAAAGTGTCATTGTCATTGTCAGTGTCAGTATCAGTGAAAGTGTCATTGTCAGTGTCAGTATCAGTGAAAGTGTCATTGTCATTGTCAGTGTCAGTGTCAGTGTCAGTGTCAGTGTCAGTGTCAGTGTCAATGTGAATGTGAATGTGAATGTGAATGTGAATGTCAATGTCAATGTCAATGTGAATGTCAATGTGAATGTCAATGTGAATGTCAATGTGAATGTCAATGTGAATGTGAATGTGAATGTCAATGTCAATGTCAATGTCAATGTCAATGTCAATGTCAATGTCAATGTCAATGTCAATGTGAATGTGAATGTGAATGTGAATGTGAATGTGAATGTGAATGTGAATGTGAATGTGAATGTGAATGTGAATGTGAATGTGAATGTGAATGTGAATGTCGATGTCGATGTCGATGTCGATGTCGATGTCGATGTCGATGTCGATGTCGATGTCGATGTCGATGTCGATGTCGATGTCGATGTCGATGTCGATGTCGATGTCGATGTCGATGTCGATGTCGATGTCGATGTCGATGTCGATGTCGATGTCGATGTCGATGTCGATGTCGATGTCGATGTCGATGTCGATGTCGATGTCGATGTCGATGTCGATGTCGATGTCCATGTCAATGTCAATGTCAATGTCAATGTCAATGTCAATGTCAATGTCAATGTCAAGGTCAATGTCAATGTCAATGTCAATGTCAATGTCAATGTCAATGTCAATGTCAATGTCAATGCGATTGCCAATGTCAATGTCAATGTGAATGTCAATGTGAATGTCAATGTCAATGTCAATGTCAATGTGAATGTCAATGTGAATGTCAATGTGAATGTCAATGTCAATGTCAATGTGAATGTCAATGTGAATGTCAATGTCAATGTCAATGTCAATGTCAATGTCAATGTCAATGTCAATGTCAATGTCAATGTCAATGTCAATGCGATTGTCAATGTCAATGTCAATGTCGATGTCGATGTCGATGTCGATGTCGATGTCGATGTCGATGTCGATGTCGATGTCGATGTCGATGTCAATGTCAATGTCAATGCGATTGTCAATGTCAATGTCAATGTCAATGTCAATGTCAATGTCAATGTGAATGTCGATGTCAATGTCAATGTCAATGTCAATGTCAATGTCAATGTGAAAGTCAATATGAATGTGACTGTGAATGTGAACGTGAATGTGTATGTCAATGTCAATGTCAATGTCAATGTCAATGTCAATGTCAATGTCAATGTCAATGTCAATGTCAATGTCAATGTCAATGTCAATGTCAATGTCAATGTCAATGTCAATGTCAATGTCAATGTCAATGTCAATGTCAATGTCAATGTCAATGTCAATATCAATGTCAATGTCAATGTCAATGTCAATGTCAAGGTCAATGTCAATGTCAATGTCAATGTCAATGTCAATGTCAATGTCAATGTCAATGTCAATGTCAATGCGATTGCCAATGTCAATGTCAATGTCAATGTCAATGTGAATGTCAATGTCAATGTCAATGTCAATGTGAATGTCAATGTGAATGTCAATGTGAATGTCAATGTGAATGTCAATGTCAATGTGAATGTCAATGTGAATGTCAATGTCAATGTCAATGTCAATGTCAATGTCAATGTCAATGTCAATGTCAATGTCAATGTCAATGCGATTGTCAATGTCAATGTCAATGTCAATGTCAATGTCAATGTCAATGTCAATGTCAATGTCAATGTCAATGTCAATGTGAATGTCGATGTGAATGTCAATGTCAATGTCAATGTCAATGTGAATGTCGATGTGAATGTCAATGTGAATGTCGATGTGAATGTCAATGTCAATGTCAATGTGAATGTCAATGTGAATGACATGTCAATGTCAGTGTCAGTGTCAGTGAAAGTGTCATTGTCATTGTCAGTGTCAGTATCAGTGAAAGTGTCATTGTCAGTGTCAGTATCAGTGAAAGTGTCATTGTCATTGTCAGTGTCAGTGTCAGTGTCAATGTGAATGTGAATGTGAATGTGAATGTGAATGTCAATGTCAATGTCAATGTGAATGTCAATGTGAATGTCAATGTGAATGTCAATGTGAATGTCAATGTGAATGTCAATGTGAATGTCAATGTCAATGTCAATGTCAATGTCAATGTCAATGTCAATGTCAATGTCAATGTCAATGTCAATGTCAATGTCGATGTCGATGTCGATGTCGATGTCGATGTCAATGTCAATGTCAGTGCGATTGTCAATGTCAATGTCAATGTCAATGTCAATGTCAATGTCAATGTGAATGTCGATGTCAATGTCAATGTCAATGTCAATGTCAATGTGAAAGTCAATATGAATGTGACTGTGAATGTGAACGTGAATGTGTATGTCAATGTCAATGTCAATGTCAATGTCAATGTCAATGTCAATGTCAATGTCAATGTCAATGTCAATGTCAATGTCAATGTCAATGTCAATGTCAAGGTCAATGTCAATGTCAATGTCAATGTCAATGTCAATGTCAATGTCAATGTCAATGTCAATGTCAATGCGATTGCCAATGTCAATGTCAATGTCAATGTCAATGTGAATGTCAATGTCAATGTCAATGTCAATGTGAATGTCAATGTGAATGTCAATGTGAATGTCAATGTGAATGTCAATGTCAATGTGAATGTCAATGTGAATGTCAATGTCAATGTCAATGTCAATGTCAATGTCAATGTGAATGTCAATGTGAATGTCAATGTCAATGTCAATGTCAATGTCAATGTCAATGTCAATGTCAATGTCAATGTCAATGTCAATGCGATTGTCAATGTCAATGTCAATGTCAATGTCAATGTCAATGTCAATGTCAATGTCAATGTCAATGTGAATGTCGATGTGAATGTCAATGTCAATGTCAATGTCAATGTCAATGTCGATGTTGATGTCGATGTCGATGTCGATGTCGATGTCGATGTCGATGTCGATGTCGATGTCGATGTCGATGTCGATGTCGATGTCGATGTCGATGTCGATGTCGATGTCGATGTCGATGTCAATGTCAATGCGATTGTCAATGTCAATGTCAATGTCAATGTCAATGTCAATGTGAATGTCGATGTCAATGTCAATGTCAATGTCAATGTCAATGTGAAAGTCAATATGAATGTGACTGTGAATGTGAACGTGAATGTGTATGTCAATGTCAATGTCAATGTCAATGTCAATGTCAATGCGATTGTCAATGTCAATGTCAATGTCAATGTCAATGTCAATGTCAATGTCAATGTCAATGTGAATGTCGATGTGAATGTCAATGTCAATGTCAATGTCAATGTGAATGTCGATGTCGATGTCGATGTCGATGTCGATGTCGATGTCGATGTCGATGTCGATGTCGATGTCGATGTCGATGTCGATGTCGATGTCGATGTCGATGTCGATGTCGATGTCGATGTCGATGTCGATGTCGATGTCGATGTCGATGTCGATGTCGATGTCAATGTCAATGTCAATGCGATTGTCAATGTCAATGTCAATGTCAATGTCAATGTCAATGTCAATGTGAATGTCGATGTCAATGTCAATGTCAATGTCAATGTCAATTTGAAAGTCAATATGAATGTGACTGTGAATGTGAACGTGAATGTGTATGTCAATGTCAATGTCAATGTCAATGTCAATGTCAATGTCAATGTCAATGTCAATGTCAATGTCAATGTCAATGTCAATGTCAATGTCAATGTCAATGTCAATGTCAAGGTCAATGTCAATGTCAATGTCAATGTCAATGTCAATGTCAATGTCAATGTCAATGTCAATGTCAATGCGATTGCCAATGTCAATGTCAATGTCAATGTCAATGTGAATGTCAATGTCAATGTCAATGTCAATGTGAATGTCAATGTGAATGTCAATGTGAATGTCAATGTGAATGTCAATGTCAATGTGAATGTCAATGTGAATGTCAATGTCAATGTCAATGTCAATGTCAATGTCAATGTCAATGTCAATGTCAATGTCAATGTCAATGCGATTGTCAATGTCAATGTCAATGTCAATGTCAATGTCAATGTCAATGTCAATGTCAATGTGAATGTCGATGTGAATGTCTATGTCAATGTCAATGTCAATGTGAATGTCGATGTGAATGTCAATGTGAATGTCGATGTGAATGTCAATGTCAATGTCAATGTGAATGTCAATGTGAATGACATGTCAATGTCAGTGTCAGTGTCAGTGAAAGTGTCATTGTCATTGTCAGTGTCAGTATCAGTGAAAGTGTCATTGTCAGTGTCAGTATCAGTGAAAGTGTCATTGTCATTGTCAGTGTCAGTGTCAGTGTCAGTGTCAGTGTCAGTGTCAGTGTCAATGTGAATGTGAATGTGAATGTGAATGTGAATGTCAATGTCAATGTCAATGTGAATGTCAATGTGAATGTCAATGTGAATGTCAATGTGAATGTCAATGTGAATGTGAATGTGAATGTCAATGTCAATGTCAATGTCAATGTCAATGTCAATGTCAATGTCAATGTCAATGTCAATGTCAATGTGAATGTGAATGTGAATGTGAATGTGAATGTGAATGTGAATGTGAATGTGAATGTGAATGTGAATGTGAATGTGAATGTGAATGTGAATGTGAATGTCGATGTCGATGTCGATGTCGATGTCGATGTCGATGTCGATGTCGATGTCGATGTCGATGTCGATGTCGATGTCGATGTCGATGTCGATGTCGATGTCGATGTCGATGTCGATGTCGATGTCGATGTCGATGTCGATGTCAATGTCAATGTCAATGTCAATGTCAATGTCAATGTCAATGTCAATGTCAATGTCAAGGTCAATGTCAATGTCAATGTCAATGTCAATGTCAATGTCAATGTCAATGTCAATGCGATTGCCAATGTCAATGTCAATGTGAATGTCAATGTGAATGTCAATGTCAATGTCAATGTCAATGTGAATGTCAATGTGAATGTCAATGTGAATGTCAATGTGAATGTCAATGTCAATGTCAATGTCAATGTGAATGTCAATGTCAATGTCAATGTCAATGTCAATGTCAATGTCAATGTCAATGTCAATGTCAATGTCGATGCGATTGTCAATGTCAATGTCGATGTCGATGTCGATGTCGATGTCGATGTCGATGTCGATGTCGATGTCGATGTCGATGTCGATGTCGATGTCAATGTCAATGTCAATGCGATTGTCAATGTCAATGTCAATGTCAATGTCAATGTCAATGTGAAAGTCAATATGAATGTGACTGTGAATGTGAACGTGAATGTGTATGTCAATGTCAATGTCAATGTCAATGTCAATGTCAATGTCAATGTCAATGTCAATGTCAATGTCAATGTCAATGTCAATGTCAATGTCAATGTCAATGTCAATGTCAATGTCAATGTCAATGTCAATGTCAATGTCAATGTCAATGTCAATGTCAATGTCAATGTCAATGTCAATGTCAATGTCAATGTCAATGTCAATGTCAATGTCAATATCAATGTCAATGTCAATGTCAATGTCAATGTCAAGGTCAATGTCAATGTCAATGTCAATGTCAATGTCAATGTCAATGTCAATGTCAATGTCAATGTCAATGCGATTGCCAATGTCAATGTCAATGTCAATGTCAATGTGAATGTCAATGTCAATGTCAATGTCAATGTGAATGTCAATGTGAATGTCAATGTGAATGTCAATGTGAATATCAATGTGAATGTCAATGTCAATGTGAATGTCAATGTGAATGTCAATGTCAATGTCAATGTCAATGTCAATGTCAATGTCAATGTCAATGTCAATGTCAATGTCAATGTCAATGCGATTGTCAATGTCAATGTCAATGTCAATGTCAATGTCAATGTCAATGTCAATGTCAATGTGAATGTCGATGTGAATGTCAATGTCAATGTCAATGTCAATGTGAATGTCGATGTGAATGTCAATGTGAATGTCGATGTGAATGTCAATGTCAATGTCAATGTGAATGTCAATGTGAATGACATGTCAATGTCAGTGTCAGTGTCAGTGAAAGTGTCATTGTCATTGTCAGTGTCAGTATCAGTGAAAGTGTCATTGTCAGTGTCAGTATCAGTGAAAGTGTCATTGTCATTGTCAGTGTCAGTGTCAGTGTCAGTGTCAGTGTCAGTGTCAGTGTCAGTGTCAGTGTCAATGTGAATGTGAATGTGAATGTGAATGTGAATGTCAATGTGAATGTCAATGTGAATGTCAATGTCAATGTGAATGTCAATGTGAATGTCAATGTCAATGTCAATGTCAATGTCAATGTCAATGTCAATGTCAATGTCAATGTCAATGTCAATGCGATTGTCAATGTCAATGTCAATGTCAATGTCAATGTCAATGTCAATGTCAATGTCAATGTCAATGTCAATGTCAATGTGAATGTCGATGTGAATGTCAATGTCAATGTCAATGTCAATGTGAATGTCGATGTGAATGTCAATGTGAATGTCGATGTGAATGTCAATGTCAATGTCAATGTGAATGTCAATGTGAATGACATGTCAATGTCAGTGTCAGTGTCAGTGAAAGTGTCATTGTCATTGTCAGTGTCAGTATCAGTGAAAGTGTCATTGTCAGTGTCAGTATCAGTGAAAGTGTCATTGTCATTGTCAGTGTCAGTGTCAGTGTCAGTGTCAGTGTCAATGTGAATGTGAATGTGAATGTGAATGTGAATGTCAATGTCAATGTCAATGTGAATGTCAATGTGAATGTCAATGTGAATGTCAATGTGAATGTCAATGTGAATGTCAATGTGAATGTCAATGTCAATGTCAATGTCAATGTCAATGTCAATGTCAATGTCAATGTCAATGTCAATGTCAATGTCAATGTCGATGTCGATGTCGATGTCGATGTCGATGTCAATGTCAATGTCAATGCGATTGTCAATGTCAATGTCAATGTCAATGTCAATGTCAATGTCAATGTGAATGTCGATGTCAATGTCAATGTCAATGTCAATGTCAATGTGAAAGTCAATATGAATGTGACTGTGAATGTGAACGTGAATGTGTATGTCAATGTCAATGTCAATGTCAATGTCAATGTCAATGTCAATGTCAATGTCAATGTCAATGTCAATGTCAATGTCAATGTCAATGTCAATGTCAATGTCAATGTCAATGTCAATGTCAAGGTCAATGTCAATGTCAATGTCAATGTCAATGTCAATGTCAATGTCAATGTCAATGTCAATGTCAATGCGATTGCCAATGTCAATGTCAATGTCAATGTCAATGTGAATGTCAATGTCAATGTCAATGTCAATGTGAATGTCAATGTGAATGTCAATGTGAATGTCAATGTGAATGTCAATGTCAATGTGAATGTCAATGTGAATGTCAATGTCAATGTCAATGTCAATGTCAATGTCAATGTGAATGTCAATGTGAATGTCAATGTCAATGTCAATGTCAATGTCAATGTCAATGTCAATGTCAATGTCAATGTCAATGTCAATGCGATTGTCAATGTCAATGTCAATGTCAATGTCAATGTCAATGTCAATGTCAATGTCAATGTCAATGTGAATGTCGATGTGAATGTCGATGTCGATGTCGATGTCGATGTCGATGTCGATGTCGATGTCGATGTCGATGTCGATGTCGATGTCGATGTCGATGTCGATGTCGATGTCGATGTCAATGTCAATGCGATTGTCAATGTCAATGTCAATGTCAATGTCAATGTCAATGTGAATGTCGATGTCAATGTCAATGTCAATGTCAATGTCAATGTGAAAGTCAATATGAATGTGACTGTGAATGTGAACGTGAATGTGTATGTCAATGTCAATGTCAATGTCAATGTCAATGTCAATGTCAATGTCAATGTGAATGTCGATGTCAATGTCAATGTCAATGTCAATGTCAATGTGAAAGTCAATATGAATGTGACTGTGAATGTGAACGTGAATGTGTATGTCAATGTCAATGTCAATGTCAATGTGAATGTCGATGTGAATGTCAATGTCAATGTCAATGTCAATGTGAATGTCGATGTCGATGTCGATGTCGATGTCGATGTCGATGTCGATGTCGATGTCGATGTCGATGTCGATGTCGATGTCGATGTCGATGTCGATGTCGATGTCGATGTCGATGTCGATGTCGATGTCGATGTCGATGTCGATGTCGATGTCGATGTCGATGTCGATGTCGATGTCAATGTCAATGTCAATGCGATTGTCAATGTCAATGTCAATGTCAATGTCAATGTCAATGTCAATGTGAATGTCGATGTCAATGTCAATGTCAATGTCAATGTCAATGTGAAAGTCAATATGAATGTGACTGTGAATGTGAACGTGAATGTGTATGTCAATGTCAATGTCAATGTCAATGTCAATGTCAATGTCAATGTCAATGTCAATGTCAATGCGATTGCCAATGTCAATGTCAATGTCAATGTCAATGTCAATGTCAATGTGAATGTCGATGTGAATGTCAATGTCAATGTCAATGTCAATGTGAATGTCGATGTGAATGTCAATGTGAATGTCGATGTGAATGTCAATGTCAATGTCAATGTGAATGTCAATGTGAATGACATGTCAATGTCAGTGTCAGTGTCAGTGAAAGTGTCATTGTCATTGTCAGTGTCAGTATCAGTGAAAGTGTCATTGTCAGTGTCAGTATCAGTGAAAGTGTCATTGTCATTGTCAGTGTCAGTGTCAGTGTCAGTGTCAGTGTCAGTGTCAGTGTCAATGTGAATGTGAATGTGAATGTGAATGTGAATGTCAATGTCAATGTCAATGTGAATGTCAATGTGAATGTCAATGTGAATGTCAATGTGAATGTCAATGTGAATGTGAATGTGAATGTCAATGTCAATGTCAATGTCAATGTCAATGTCAATGTCAATGTCAATGTCAATGTCAATGTGAATGTGAATGTGAATGTGAATGTGAATGTGAATGTGAATGTGAATGTGAATGTGAATGTGAATGTGAATGTGAATGTGAATGTGAATGTGAATGTGAATGTGAATGTCGATGTCGATGTCGATGTCGATGTCGATGTCGATGTCGATGTCGATGTCGATGTCGATGTCGATGTCGATGTCGATGTCGATGTCGATGTCGATGTCGATGTCGATGTCGATGTCGATGTCGATGTCGATGTCAATGTCAATGTCAATGTCAATGTCAATGTCAATGTCAATGTCAATGTCAATGTCAATGACAAGGTCAATGTCAATGTCAATGTCAATGTCAATGTCAATGTCAATGTCAATGTCAATGCGATTGCCAATGTCAATGTCAATGTGAATGTCAATGTGAATGTCAATGTCAATGTCAATGTCAATGTGAATGTCAATGTGAATGTCAATGTGAATGTCAATGTGAATGTCAATGTCAATGTCAATGTCAATGTGAATGTCAATGTCAATGTCAATGTCAATGTCAATGTCAATGTCAATGTCAATGTCAATGTCAATGTCAATGCGATTGTCAATGTCAATGTCGATGTCGATGTCGATGTCGATGTCGATGTCGATGTCGATGTCGATGTCGATGTCGATGTCGATGTCGATGTCAATGTCAATGTCAATGCGATTGTCAATGTCAATGTCAATGTCAATGTCAATGTCAATGTCAATGTGAATGTCGATGTCAATGTCAATGTCAATGTCAATGTCAATGTCAATGTGAAAGTCAATATGAATGTGACTGTGAATGTGAACGTGAATGTGTATGTCAATGTCAATGTCAATGTCAATGTCAATGTCAATGTCAATGTCAATGTCAATGTCAATGTCAATGTCAATGTCAATGTCAATGTCAATGTCAATGTCAATGTCAATGTCAATGTCAATGTCAATGTCAATGTCAATGTCAATATCAATGTCAATGTCAATGTCAATGTCAATGTCAAGGTCAATGTCAATGTCAATGTCAATGTCAATGTCAATGTCAATGTCAATGTC
>OZ020496.1:23711678-23716678 GCA_963971365.1 Lasioglossum villosulum | reverse complement strand
ATGTCAATGTGAATGTCAATGTCAATGTGAATGTCAATGTGAATGTCAATGTCAATGTCAATGTCAATGTCAATGTCAATGTCAATGTCAATGTCAATGTCAATGTCAATGCGATTGTCAATGTCAATGTCAATGTCAATGTCAATGTCAATGTCAATGTCAATGTCAATGTCAATGTCAATGTCAATGTCAATGTGAATGTCGATGTGAATGTCAATGTCAATGTCAATGTCAATGTGAATGTCGATGTGAATGTCAATGTGAATGTCGATGTGAATGTCAATGTCAATGTCAATGTGAATGTCAATGTGAATGACATGTCAATGTCAGTGTCAGTGTCAGTGAAAGTGTCATTGTCATTGTCAGTGTCAGTATCAGTGAAAGTGTCATTGTCAGTGTCAGTATCAGTGAAAGTGTCATTGTCATTGTCAGTGTCAGTGTCAGTGTCAGTGTCAGTGTCAATGTGAATGTGAATGTGAATGTGAATGTGAATGTCAATGTCAATGTCAATGTGAATGTCAATGTGAATGTCAATGTGAATGTCAATGTGAATGTCAATGTGAATGTCAATGTGAATGTCAATGTCAATGTCAATGTCAATGTCAATGTCAATGTCAATGTCAATGTCAATGTCAATGTCAATGTCAATGTCGATGTCGATGTCGATGTCGATGTCGATGTCAATGTCAATGTCAATGCGATTGTCAATGTCAATGTCAATGTCAATGTCAATGTCAATGTCAATGTGAATGTCGATGTCAATGTCAATGTCAATGTCAATGTCAATGTGAAAGTCAATATGAATGTGACTGTGAATGTGAACGTGAATGTGTATGTCAATGTCAATGTCAATGTCAATGTCAATGTCAATGTCAATGTCAATGTCAATGTCAATGTCAATGTCAATGTCAATGTCAATGTCAATGTCAAGGTCAATGTCAATGTCAATGTCAATGTCAATGTCAATGTCAATGTCAATGTCAATGTCAATGTCAATGCGATTGCCAATGTCAATGTCAATGTCAATGTCAATGTGAATGTCAATGTCAATGTCAATGTCAATGTGAATGTCAATGTGAATGTCAATGTGAATGTCAATGTGAATGTCAATGTCAATGTGAATGTCAATGTGAATGTCAATGTCAATGTCAATGTCAATGTCAATGTCAATGTGAATGTCAATGTGAATGTCAATGTCAATGTCAATGTCAATGTCAATGTCAATGTCAATGTCAATGTCAATGTCAATGTCAATGCGATTGTCAATGTCAATGTCAATGTCAATGTCAATGTCAATGTCAATGTCAATGTCAATGTCAATGTGAATGTCGATGTGAATGTCAATGTCAATGTCAATGTCGATGTCGATGTCGATGTCGATGTCGATGTCGATGTCGATGTCGATGTCGATGTCGATGTCGATGTCGATGTCGATGTCGATGTCGATGTCGATGTCGATGTCGATGTCGATGTCGATGTCGATGTCAATGTCAATGCGATTGTCAATGTCAATGTCAATGTCAATGTCAATGTCAATGTGAATGTCGATGTCAATGTCAATGTCAATGTCAATGTCAATGTGAAAGTCAATATGAATGTGACTGTGAATGTGAACGTGAATGTGTATGTCAATGTCAATGTCAATGTCAATGTCAATGTCAATGTCAATGTCAATGTGAATGTCGATGTCAATGTCAATGTCAATGTCAATGTCAATGTGAAAGTCAATATGAATGTGACTGTGAATGTGAACGTGAATGTGTATGTCAATGTCAATGTCAATGTCAATGTGAATGTCGATGTGAATGTCAATGTCAATGTCAATGTCAATGTGAATGTCGATGTCGATGTCGATGTCGATGTCGATGTCGATGTCGATGTCGATGTCGATGTCGATGTCGATGTCGATGTCGATGTCGATGTCGATGTCGATGTCGATGTCGATGTCGATGTCGATGTCGATGTCGATGTCGATGTCGATGTCGATGTCGATGTCGATGTCGATGTCAATGTCAATGTCAATGCGATTGTCAATGTCAATGTCAATGTCAATGTCAATGTCAATGTCAATGTGAATGTCGATGTCAATGTCAATGTCAATGTCAATGTCAATGTGAAAGTCAATATGAATGTGACTGTGAATGTGAACGTGAATGTGTATGTCAATGTCAATGTCAATGTCAATGTCAATGTCAATGTCAATGTCAATGTCAATGTCAATGCGATTGCCAATGTCAATGTCAATGTCAATGTCAATGTCAATGTCAATGTGAATGTCGATGTGAATGTCAATGTCAATGTCAATGTCAATGTGAATGTCGATGTGAATGTCAATGTGAATGTCGATGTGAATGTCAATGTCAATGTCAATGTGAATGTCAATGTGAATGACATGTCAATGTCAGTGTCAGTGTCAGTGAAAGTGTCATTGTCATTGTCAGTGTCAGTATCAGTGAAAGTGTCATTGTCAGTGTCAGTATCAGTGAAAGTGTCATTGTCATTGTCAGTGTCAGTGTCAGTGTCAGTGTCAGTGTCAGTGTCAGTGTCAATGTGAATGTGAATGTGAATGTGAATGTGAATGTCAATGTCAATGTCAATGTGAATGTCAATGTGAATGTCAATGTGAATGTCAATGTGAATGTCAATGTGAATGTGAATGTGAATGTCAATGTCAATGTCAATGTCAATGTCAATGTCAATGTCAATGTCAATGTCAATGTCAATGTGAATGTGAATGTGAATGTGAATGTGAATGTGAATGTGAATGTGAATGTGAATGTGAATGTGAATGTGAATGTGAATGTGAATGTGAATGTGAATGTGAATGTGAATGTCGATGTCGATGTCGATGTCGATGTCGATGTCGATGTCGATGTCGATGTCGATGTCGATGTCGATGTCGATGTCGATGTCGATGTCGATGTCGATGTCGATGTCGATGTCGATGTCGATGTCGATGTCGATGTCCATGTCAATGTCAATGTCAATGTCAATGTCAATGTCAATGTCAATGTCAATGTCAATGACAAGGTCAATGTCAATGTCAATGTCAATGTCAATGTCAATGTCAATGTCAATGTCAATGCGATTGCCAATGTCAATGTCAATGTGAATGTCAATGTGAATGTCAATGTCAATGTCAATGTCAATGTGAATGTCAATGTGAATGTCAATGTGAATGTCAATGTGAATGTCAATGTCAATGTCAATGTCAATGTGAATGTCAATGTCAATGTCAATGTCAATGTCAATGTCAATGTCAATGTCAATGTCAATGTCAATGTCAATGCGATTGTCAATGTCAATGTCGATGTCGATGTCGATGTCGATGTCGATGTCGATGTCGATGTCGATGTCGATGTCGATGTCGATGTCGATGTCAATGTCAATGTCAATGCGATTGTCAATGTCAATGTCAATGTCAATGTCAATGTCAATGTCAATGTGAATGTCGATGTCAATGTCAATGTCAATGTCAATGTCAATGTCAATGTGAAAGTCAATATGAATGTGACTGTGAATGTGAACGTGAATGTGTATGTCAATGTCAATGTCAATGTCAATGTCAATGTCAATGTCAATGTCAATGTCAATGTCAATGTCAATGTCAATGTCAATGTCAATGTCAATGTCAATGTCAATGTCAATGTCAATGTCAATGTCAATGTCAATGTCAATGTCAATATCAATGTCAATGTCAATGTCAATGTCAATGTCAAGGTCAATGTCAATGTCAATGTCAATGTCAATGTCAATGTCAATGTCAATGTCAATGTCAATGTCAATGCGATTGCCAATGTCAATGTCAATGTCAATGTCAATGTGAATGTAAATCTCAATGTCAATGTCAATGTGAATGTCAATGTGAATGTCAATGTGAATGTCAATGTGAATATCAATGTGAATGTCAATGTCAATGTGAATGTCAATGTGAATGTCAATGTCAATGTCAATGTCAATGTCAATGTCAATGTCAATGTCAATGTCAATGTCAATGTCAATGTCAATGTCAATGCGATTGTCAATGTCAATGTCAATGTCAATGTCAATGTCAATGTCAATGTCAATGTCAATGTGAATGTCGATGTGAATGTCAATGTCAATGTCAATGTCAATGTGAATGTCGATGTGAATGTCAATGTGAATGTCGATGTGAATGTCAATGTCAATGTCAATGTGAATGTCAATGTGAATGACATGTCAATGTCAGTGTCAGTGTCAGTGAAAGTGTCATTGTCATTGTCAGTGTCAGTATCAGTGAAAGTGTCATTGTCAGTGTCAGTATCAGTGAAAGTGTCATTGTCATTGTCAGTGTCAGTGTCAGTGTCAGTGTCAGTGTCAGTGTCAGTGTCAGTGTCAGTGTCAGTGTCAATGTGAATGTGAATGTGAATGTGAATGTGAATGTCAATGTCAATGTCAATGTCAATGTGAATGTCAATGTGAATGTCAATGTGAATGTCAATGTGAATGTCAATGTGAATGTCAATGTGAATGTCAATGTCAATGTCAATGTCAATGTCAATGTCAATGTCAATGTCAATGTCAATGTCAATGTCAATGTCAATGTGAATGTGAATGTGAATGTGAATGTGAATGTGAATGTGAATGTGAATGTGAATGTGAATGTGAATGTGAATGTGAATGTGAATGTGAATGTGAATGTGAATGTGAATGTGAATGTGAATGTGAATGTGAATGTCGATGTCGATGTCGATGTCGATGTCGATGTCGATGTCGATGTCGATGTCGATGTCGATGTCGATGTCGATGTCGATGTCGATGTCGATGTCGATGTCGATGTCGATGTCGATGTCGATGTCGATGTCGATGTCGATGTCGATGTCGATGTCGATGTCGATGTCGATGTCGATGTCGATGTCAATGTCAATGTCAATGTCAATGTCAATGTCAATGTCAATGTCAATGTCAATGTCAAGGTCAATGTCAATGTCAATGTCAATGTCAATGTCAATGTCAATGTCAATGTCAATGCGATTGCC